>JACN01060223.1:0-29531 GCA_000787155.1 Scartelaos histophorus | reverse complement strand
TGTTGTTTTTTGTTTTTGTTTTTTTTTATTGCTAAACAAAAGGAAACTAAAATTGGACAATCCTTTTGGTAGTGATTTTTTTTTTGTTTTTTGGTATCCCTCAAACCAGCGCTATATCCCATTTAATGCATTTTTGAATCCTCTTTTTTTTCCTTTCAACACCCTTCATCTGTCTTCTTCTTGACAGGTGTCCCCCCGGTCACATGATCCGCATCAACGGCACCAGGAAGTCATGCGTGTACACCCTGTGCGCCACCCGGCCCTGCCACCGAGGGACCTGCGTAGCTCAGTCTCCCTCCAAATTCACCTGTCACTGTCCCGAGGGCTACAGGGGGCGCCACTGCGAGACCACCCTGGCCATATACAGAGAGGACGTGGGCCTTAGCTTCAGCTCGCTCTTCGCCATATGCATCTGCTTCATGGCTCTGCTGGGTATGTACCGCACAATTACGCATTTTATTCAAGATTTCTCAATGTCTTTTCGTTGCAAATGTCATGGTAGTGGATTTTATTTATTTATTTATTTAATTTTTATGTTTATGAAGGACATCACAATCTTATTAGACTAGCCAGATGCACTACTTTGAATGTTTTTGCACGTGCGTGTAGAAAAAATATAACTATGTGCCTAAAAACTGACAAAACAAAGTCACACAGATAAGAAATATACAGCATAATGACATTTTCAAGGAGAGCATTTTTGGTTGGAAACTCATTTAACTCTTTAATTCAGTTTTTAATTTGTAACTATTTGTTTCGAGTTTTAAATCAGTTGGTTTGCACTTCCACAGTCCCTTTGGCAGAGAAAAAGCACTGACCAAGAGTTGGGAAAACACAATTACCACCAGCACCTTTTGCAGTAGCTCTTTGTGTATAGTTTATGGTCCTGGTACATTCAGAATTCAGTGGTATATCAGTTAAGACGCGTACAATTATGTTAGGATTAAGGGATTTTATTGTTTATCTTGTTTATAGTACTTCATTCTTCTCTATCCCCTGTAAGAACTTCATTAGCCATGTTTTGGTCTCATTTTAAAGCTTTTCTATTCTAGTTTCGACCTGGTTTCTGGTTGTACTCATGTCCTGTTGGGAAAAGTCTTGCAACTACTCGAACTGTTGTATCCATAAGTATACAATGGCAGTTAAGGCAGGTATGGGTATAGGGAAGGCGCTGAATGTGGTGGGACATGAAGGGACGGACTAGGGAAATAGATAATAATTCCATTTTCCACAGCAGTTTTTATCTATCGTTACACACAGACAGATATTTTAATAGAAATAGGTCTGGCCCAGAACACCATTATTTCCAGAAGGTTTTTATGTATTTGAAAAAAATATATCATCATGTTTTCTTTTTATGCAATTCATGTGGCATCAATACAAAATATGATCCATATTTTCCAAATATGAAGAAATAGGGACAAAGTTCTAGAGAAAGAAGGTTTCAGTCAAGACGTCTGTGTTTTTTGTGCACACTCGCACAGGATAAGAAATGTCCGTGGTTTTTACCTTTGTTTTTATTCTGAAAATCGCAGACTGATGAACACACTGAAACGAGACAAGAAAGAACCTTTTTATTCATCATATCGCCAATGTTGCTTTTATTTTAAGGTTGTTTTTAGCTGAATGCACCTGCACTGTAGAGTTTCTTACCGTGCTGATGTAATTACAGATCACAATGAGTTCTTATGAAACAGCCACTCTCTTTTGATCCGGTGATGCAAACTTTGCCCCCAATGTACCAAACTTCTCTGTAGAGGCTCAGTTCTGCTGGTCTTCGATCTTTGCCACAGTTTGTTTTATGCTTTTAATTGTAGAACCATACATTAACTTAATTAGAGTATAGTCTATGGAGAATATATTTTGATGATTTAGGACCTAAAATGGCTCATATGGATGTTTTTTATTCACTATTACCTTCAACAAACATTGCAGTTTACAGATGTGAGCGTTTGCACAGTATTAGAATTATACCTGAAGAGTTTGCAGAATTACAGGCGGTAAAATTCAGGGGAATCTTAACAACTATTCACACAGGACTAGAAACACAGATGGCATTTGTAATTATTACAATTTACCAGGAGACCCGAGGTAAAACTAATCTTGTGCAAATAGGGTTTAAGGCTACATGATTCATTGCATATATGCCCAGGTTAAGAATTGAAAAGAAAATACTTTACAAATCCAATCCGTCTCAACACTTTTCCAGCTGCCTGTATTACCCACTTGTAATATTGGCAAAATGTGTGGTTGGTGAGTCGCACGCCCAGGCTGTATTTTCTTTGTCACACAGTGAGATCCATAAAAGTGATAACTAGAAAATGAAAAATGTGTTCCAGTCGGGCAGTGGGGCTCTAGATCATTGTGACAGAGCGCAGCCTCCTCCACACTCTCCCATAGGAGCAGTGTGGCACACAGCAGTGCAGTGCATGTGCCTGTGCCATGTGCTAATAATATAAAGGATTGTGACAATTAGCAACTTATACAGGCTGGTCCCATCAGGATCAACTCAAACGTGTGACTGCTGTGTGTTAATACTGCATAACACATAAGTCATCCTGTATCATTTTCATCATTCTGAAACCCATGGAGTGTGGATTGTATGGTTAAGTTAAATCTAATCTGAATACTTACTTAAAGTACTATATTGTACAAAATGGACTGTAGCTTTAAGCCATGTTAGAATGTCATTACCAACAAAATCATACCTAGAGTTGTGTTTTGTTTCATTCACACATGTTTCAGTAAACGTTTATCAACCAAAGCTCAAGATGCTCTGTTCCACCTTGTGATGTCATGATGCAGTTGTTTTCGTCCACCTTGTGATGTCATGATGCAGTTGTTTTCGTCCAGTCATTGAAATGACTCTACTCTGTACATAGTGGAGCATTTCCTGTATTATCACTTGATATCACAGGCTAAATATGCAGAATTTGAGTGTTAAACATGTGTGAAAAAACACAACTCCAAATGTATTCGTATTTTTCGGACTATAAGGCGCATCTAAAATCATGACATTTTCTCAAAAATCAACAGTGGCCTTATAATCCAGTGGCCTTATGTATGACCTTTGGTTGTGTTTAACCTCCAACCGATTTTATGTTGTAACATTACGGTTAATAACATATTACTCCACGAGTTGAATATAAAATAATAAGCGTGGGAAAGAATTATAAGGCGTGTGCACAAGATATTAATATGTGCGCACGAGTTATAACCCGTGAACACACCTGAGACACCTCAAGAGAGTCCTGAGAGAGAATGGGCTTCACTGTCGTAGTTTTTCTGACCTAGGAACAGCTATAGATTTCATCATCAGCCAACTTAATACCCCAGGTCTCCTCCACGATACCGCTGGATGCAGCCTGGATGCAGCCTGGAACACATCTGTGACGGACGTGCTCCTTCCTTCTGCATGATTCACACAAGTTTGTATTGTGCATGTCATTCCTAGTTCCACACCATGAAACGTGAGGGAATGTGTTCTAACGTGCTCCCACGCTTTGGATATAAAACGCGTTTTAAGACGTTCCCTCAATTTTAATAACTCGTGCGCACACCTTATGGCAAAACGTGCGCACCGGCTATACCTTGTTCGCTTATTGTGCCTTATAATCCGATGTGCCTTATGTGTGGACAATGACAGCAATTGACGTATTATTTGATACCGTGCCTTATAATCCAGTGCACTTTATAGCCCGAAAAATACGGTAATGTTGGTGAGGAAACATTATAACATAGTTCAGAAAATAGGGTAATATAGGCCGTTAAAGAGAATATAGATATGTCTGATATTGCATGTTTATTATGGTTAATTTGACCTTTTTTATCCAATTTTATAATGGTTCAGTGTGTACAGCATGTGTAACTAGTGATCTATATAAACATTGTTTCTTTTTCTCTCAACATTGACCCACATTATTAATTGAATATACAGCATTGCCCTTCTCTACTCACCGTTGTTAATTTGTTTAAGCAGTAAAGAAACAAAGTTGACCATCAGTAGAGCTTTGAGCACACAGCACAGTGACTACATAAGGGAAAGTGAATTGCGGGCACTTCAGAAGGATGAGCCCTAGAAGCTTAAATCAGACCTATTATGTAAAACCGGGTTTTAAGAGCTTTTAACCATATCACAATTGCTTCCACTTCTCATTTAGCGTCTAAAAGTAGTATTTAGAGTGATTCATGCAGGTTTGAGCAATCTGTATACTTCCCACTGTTCTGTACTTACTTTGTTCTCCAGTTATATTTTCTTAAGCAGCGACACATAGGGTTTGGCATCGTCCCGTAGCCATTTTGGCCCAAATGAAAAAAAGATTCAAGCGACAATTTGTGCTATTGGTGTCCTTGGGCAAGATACATCCTCAATGCATATTCCAGTCACAGTATGTAGAATGTGCTAAGTATGTGCAAGAGAAAAGTCATTACTGATATTCGAGGTAAAGAAACCTTCAGTCTCTTAAGATGCTGTAATACTCCACGTCTTCTCTTCTATATTATCTTTTATCTATCACAGCCCCACTCCAAATTTCAGCTCCCACTCCAGCCTCCTCATTTACAAACAAACACTTGAAGCCGATCTGGCAAAATAAAGGCACTAATGCATTAGCGTGTACGGCATTGTTGGGACCGTCACGCTAATGGAGATGTCAGCTCGCGGTGCAGTGCGGTGATCAATTCTCCTCCGAGATGCCAAAAACGCTGCCACTTTATTCAGAGCGCTTTAAACTTGGACAGGGATTAAATGGATGGAGTACAGTGAGATAGGGCCTCTGTGGCAAATCCAATCCGGTTCAATGAGTGCTTTCAACTAGCCTCGAGCCCCGCGCTAACACAATGAAAGACTGCACTCCCAAAGATACGGCGGGCACATCACATGGAGCCCGCCGAGGATGATTTCAAAAGGGGTCCAGGTATTTTGAATTTTTGTCCCATTGCAATTAAATTACGCTTTGAAAAGTTTAGCCGAGCGCTTAGCAGAGCTGATTCCAGATTTTTCTTTTCTTTTTCTGTCTTTCCTGGAAATTCATTTGCAGCAATATCTGTGAGTAAAAAAGCAATTAGGGCAAGGTAAGGTATTTCAAAGTAAGATTTTAACCCTTATATAAAGAAGAGGTTATTCATACTCTTGATCATCCCAGGCAAAGCAGTAACATCACCATGGCGACAAGCAGAAAAGTTACACAGTGCACCTTTAAGTGAAAATAGTATTCTAACCAGTCACTTTAAATAAAAAGCGATTATAAAGTAATAATTTATGAGCGATGACATGTTTGCATTCACATAAGATAATTACCCAAAGAAATTAACAGTATTAGGAGAGACTTAATGATTTGCAAAGTATGAAAAGTTACAGGGCAAGGTAAGGTATTTCAAAGTAAGATTTTAACCCTTATATAAAGACGAGGTTATTTTAATTGCATTTTATTGATTTTATTTAATTGACTAATGCTTGTAATACATGTTCTCAGCAGGCTCGATATAGATATAGTTATATATATATATTATATTATTCATTTGTCCCTCAGATAGAGTGGCATTGAGTTATGTTCAGGCGTTCATGTAACTGTCCATGAGCCATCCACCCACCTCCCTTTAAGTAGGCCTATAGTCGAGGAAATGGAGACATTAATAATATGCATGTAGTACAGAGCACGTACTGTCCAAGTGACACAGAACAAAAGGGACACTTGAAATAACATGTCCATTATCCAACTAGAGGAGAAGGTGCGGTAGAATTATAGGTATAACTAGCCTTGAATAGAACCTTGTCTTGAGTTTTATTTCACTTTGGTATTGATTGTGTATAGTCTCTTACTTCAAGGTTATAAATGTTTCAGTAAGAATTGGGTCACTGTGCTGTTATATCGACATATGTGAGGTTATGGGAAGCGTGGTTCATAATTTCATAAGTGGCTTTGCAGGTTAGATTTGTTTGTCTTTTATTTTGGAAAGTTGATTATTGAGTTTTTACTCAATAATACCATGTACCACCGGGGTGCAGCACTCCAGATGTGGTGCCATTATTCAACCCTGGAGATGGGACTGTTGCCCTTTCATATGCCATACCCTATGTGCTATACAAATAATGATAAGGGTAACATTTGTAGATGATAAGTTTTGATATTTTTTCCTAAAACAGTTACATTTTGATCAGGCCGGTCAAGTTGTAGTGTCATTTTTGTATCATACTTTTGTATATTTTTGGGAAAATAGCCGTGTGGGAGCATGGATAACTTAGACTTGTGGGCTTGAGTCTTGAACAGGATCATACTGCTAACCACAAGGTCAGAAAAAGATGCTAAATCAAATAATCAATCAGATATACATGGATGACATTGAAAGCCTCTTCAAGCATCTTTCTGAGGTTTGAACAATGTTATAACGAAGTAAAACGCTCCTCTAAAAGCACTTATGACAGGTGTTTTACTAAAATACAGTTAATATCATGGTATTTGAGATTTTACTCCAATTTGGTCCAATTCGATCATGTTTCTCCAATTTGGTCATTTTTAGGGCTTAAAATGTTACTTCCTGGTTGTAAATTGTCACACTAGGGACTTCTATAACTCTTACGTAGCAAAACTTGTACACAGAAAGGAATAATGAGGCAAAAGCACTTTTATATTGTTAAAATCCAGCTTAAAGTATCAAAAAAGTGTTTCTTACATGTAAAAGGTGCCCATCTTTTGGATAGTATTGTCCCTTGTGATGTCATCAGTATGTTTGAACTCTACTGCCTATAATTTTGAACATATTTTTCAACTTTTCTTCACAAATTGCTTCTTGATGAGTGTAAAATTATAATTTATATTTACAATAGTTACAACCTCACCAAATTAAGTTGAAATTAGAGAACCGTAAACATTGCTCATATGCACTTCTAAATCAAGCAAAAGTAATTTCTAGTTTCCTTGCAAGTCCTTTTTTCTCTGAGCTTTAGAGAATTCAATATCCCCGATCATTTAGCTAAGTCTCTTTGACAACTACACAGAGGCCCGGCCGCTGAAAGGACAGTTTGTAAGCTAATCGTGGGCTCGTCTCTTGTTTGAAACGTTCCCTGAGCGACTGCGTGTTGAATATGCATGTCCCTTTACCTTTAGCGCTGTGTTTCTATTCCTCAAGGATGGACTGCCCAGAGAAAGCCTGGGGCCTCACTGTGCACACTGCCGCTTGTCACTACCAGGACATGTTCGCTTTAAATGAGGACAATGGAAGTGGATGGTGAAAGGACGAAGTGAGACGAAGTGTCACGAGGGCCACTAAACAAAAAGGATGTCGAAAAAACGCAGTTACAATATATGAAGACTTAGACTATAACTTTTCCGCATCGCCTCCATAGTGATTTTACTGCTTTGCCTGGAATATTTCAAACTCTGGCATTAGAGAGAGAGATTATCTTTATTATCTCCGCCAAGGAGATTATGCGATCGAGTCGGTTTATGTATTTATTTATTTATTTATTTATTTGTCTGTGGACAGGATTTCTCTCAAATTTCTGGACAGATCTTCATGAAATTTTTACCAGATCTTGGCCCAAGGACCACTCCATTAAATTTAGGTGATGATCCGGATTCGGACCTGGAATCTGGATCTGGATATACAATCTTAGTGAGATTTCTCGGAAACTACTGGCCGAATCTTCATGAAATTATCACCAGAGGTAGATCTTGGTGCAGGGACGACTCCGTAAAATTTTGGTGATGATCTGGATCCAGATCTGGATTCTGTATCCACGTCATCCCTTGGCGGAGATCCGAAATCTCGGATTGCTCTTGATAATCTTCTTGCATTCGTTAAAGGTCCTATATTATCTTACCCATTCTGATACCATGACGATATTGAAAAAAATCTGATATTGTAGTACTTTTTATATCACCATGGGCAGTTATATTTTGGTAGGTTCCATAGTGGTCCATAGGCGTATCTTGTCTATATGATCTATTACATAATTTTTATATTTTGTCGCATTCTTATTTAATTCTGGAGCAGCAGATTTGCAAAACAAGCCGGTCCGAGCGCCTCATCTTTCTCATTCCACGGACCAGACAGTTCAAATGAGCATCTCTTCTGCACAGCGCTCCAAACATACACGCACCGAGCTTCACCTGCCTCGATCGTGCCCGTTTTAAGTGTTAATTACTTGATTTGTAGGCATGTAAGACACTGTTTACCCAAACCTGAAGAAAGGGAGATCAATGCTCCCGGGGGTTTGGTAGTAATTTTAATCCGAGAGGCGCTGCAAGCTCGATCGGTCAAACGGCGCTACCATTGAAATTCAAGTAGGAGGAGGAGAGCAACATCTTCGGTTCAAATGGGTTCTTGTGGTATAGGTGAGGCTCACACAAAACAAACACAAAAAAGAATATTTACAAGTGCATAATTTGTTGACTAAATTCATTCTGTTAACAGTAAAGGTAATTTGGAAGACTGCAGGAGAAGAACTTTGGCCATGTTTCTATAAAGAGTTTTTACTTAAGCTCTTACAAAGTTTATATTTTCATGTTGTGGGTTTATGTTATTTTTTTTATATATATATTTTCCTCCTCTTCTTTTTTGGTTTATTTTTCTGTTTTTCTGGTTTAGTAGTAATTATTTATTGTAGTTTTATCAGCCAAATTGCAGTTTGTGGAAAAAAAAGCTGAGGAAAAGTACAAAATCAACACTGAAATTCAAAGTACAGACAATTTACGCACAAGAAATTCATTAATTTATTTTATTTTATTTTATTTTTTTAACTATTTCTATGGAGAAAAGTCACCAGGCCAAGTTACAGGTCAGATTTGTGGAGAAGTGAACCTACTCACCATAACAATGCAAGTTTTTGTGGTAGTTTTAAGAAATAAAAACACCTAATTGAATAAATGCATGATATATTTCTTTGCTTCATACTCTTGATCATCCCAGGCAAAGCAGTAACCATGGAGACAAGCAGAAAAGTTACACAGTGCACCTTTAAGTGAAAATAGCATTCTAACCAGTCACTTTAAATAAAAAGCGATTATAAAGTAATAATTTATGAGCAATGACATGTTTGCATTCACATAAGATAATTACCCAAGACAAAGAAATTAACAGTATTAGAAGAGACTTAATGATTTGCAAAGTATGAAAAGTTACAGATAATTAGCTAATGACGACATTCGGGTTCAATTATTTATGTCATTTTAAAGCGCATTACTGCAGTACTTTCTCCATCATTTATTAAAATTTAAGTGGACGAGAATGATTATAAAAGTTCAGTTAATAATTAGAGCGCAGTCACTTTTTATTATACTGTATGTGCTGTGCTAACCAGGTACTTTCGCTAATTAAAACACATTTATTTCCACATATTATTTAGTAGCGAGTTGCAATAAAACACTTTGAAAGCTTAAAATAATCCTTTTTATTATAACACCTGTATGAACTTTAAAAATGATTGACTTGTACAATACGTCAATATGTTTTATTATATGTGTTTGTTTTTTCATGTTACATTTGCATAAATAGTATTAGAAGACAGGTTCAGTGGCAGAATTTGCTGTTTAACTGTTGGATTTGATTTGTAGACTTGGTTCACATTTAATATTTCTGTAATTACTATCAAAAACATCATCTTCTCTGTCAGAATAAATACAGAAATAAAACAGAAATACACTTTTGACTGTAGCTTCAGAAAGTGGTGCCATGGTTCAACACCAAAATGTGACTGTTTTAGAATTGACTATGAGCCCTAATATTATGTGGAACCACTATTATGATTATTAGTAACTAGATTTAACTTGAATTCATCTCATTATCGAATTCTTTGGCAACCCTGCACTATTCCATCCATCCATCCATCTTCTCCCGCTTAATCCGGCTGGGTCGCAGGGGCAGCACTGCCCATTACACTATGCACCAGACCCAGACCCTATGAACCCCTCTGCAGGTGGTGAGCCCACAGGAGGGTGGGACTCCCTGCCGGTCCCTTGTTGTACACTGTTCATAGAGTGTTGCATGTTTTTGGTTGATGGGGGAAACCGGAGTACCCGGAGGAAACCCATCCAGACACGGGGAGGAAACATGCAAACTCCACACAGAAAGGCCCGGGCGACCCGGGGATCGAACCCGTAACCTTCTTGCTGTGAGGCCTGAGTGTTGCCACTCAGCCACCGTGCCGCCCTGCACTATTTGATTGGTTAATTTATTCATAGATCTGGTGTCTGGTGGAACTTGCTGCTGTCTCCGTCTCTCCTGTGACCGGTCTGTGTCTTATTTGTCCGGCTGTACTTGATGTCCAGGGTTTGAGCTGTCCCACTCCGAGACCAGTCTTGGACCCGCTCCTCTATTGATTGGACTGGGAGAGTGGCAGAGCGGGCCTAGCGTGGATCCCTGGGGTGCTCCTCGGGCCTGGACTATTCACCACAGAATTTAGCTGTGAAAACGTCAACGTGACAGCCAACCGAGTCAAAGTCCACTCCGGGCTGCCTCTTGACAATATTAATGATTAATGACCGAGGATTTTGAATTCATCATGCAGTTTGAATATAGATTTTGGCTCTTTTAACGGAGTGCAATGCATTCATCCTGATTGTGTATGCTCTCTGTACACAACACAGCCCATACAACTGGCTCAGTGTCTTGTTTGTTAGTGCAAATTACATCTACGGTTACGTTTATTCCAAACTCATCTGCAATGCACACGGGAGGTGCTTAGGGAATGTGCTTGTAGCAACATGGATTCCAGTGCGGTTTTAGTAAAGGAATTCCTCTCTTTGGAGCGTAGCTTTCCAGTTACCCCCCTCTCTTGAACAGGTCCTTGTTCATGTATGTTTAGAGATTGAATTTATTGTGAAATGCCTTAAAATTTCATAAACAGAAAGTGCTTTTTTGGGGAAGTTAAAGGTACAGTATTTAACTTCAGGAGGTGGCATCTGCATGATTCCACTGATATAGTTAAAACTAGACTTTCTTCATGGAGATAGATTAAAAGTAAAAGGATGTCGAAAAAACGCAGTTACAATATATGAAGATAGACTATAAGATGTCGAAAAAACGCAGTTACAATATATGAAGACTTAGACTATAACTTTTCCGCATCGCCTCCATAGTGATTTTACTGCTTTGCCTGGAATATTTCAAACTCTGGCATTAGAGAGAGAGATTATCTTTATTATCTCCGCCAAGGAGATTATGCGATCGAGTCGGTTTATGTATTTATTTATTTATTTATTTGTCTGTGGACAGGATTTGTCTGAAAGTTCTGGACAGATCTTCATGAAATTTTTACCAGATCTTGGCCCAAGGACCACTCCATTAAATTTAGGTGATGATCCGGATTCGGACCTGGAATCTGGATCTGGATATACAATCTTAGTGAGATTTCTCGGAAACTACTGGCCGAATCTTCATGAAATTATCACCAGAGGTAGATCTTGGTGCAGGGACGACTCCGTAAAATTTTGGTGATGATCCGGATCCAGATCTGGATTCTGTATCTGTATTTAACTTCAGGAGGTGGCATCTGCATGATTCCACTGATATAGTTAAAACCAGACTTTCTTCATGGAGATAGATTAAAACAATTCTTTTTTTAGTCGATTTCTTAGTGCGACTTTAAGCACTGCAATTATAACTGCTCGATTAATAGACTCAGAATTGACAAAACCACTTTTTGGCTTTACGAAATTCAATCAAATCCATTCATAATTCACACGTGACTGGCAATCTTTTTTTAAAAACACCATTTCCTCAATCTGACTTATTTAATCACCTGTTTAATGTCTAAAAGAGGAGAGGAGTTTAATCAGAGGGAAAGGAGTTACTACTGCTGAGAATAAGGCAGAAACGTGCAAATAGGCCAACATGAAAGAGTCAAGGGAAACAGAAATGATCAAAATAAATAAATGTAGAAAACAGAAAGATTTAATGGTGATGTTTAAAAGTCTATTAGCATTTAAGCATAAACCACATGCGCCTTATGACACTATACAATACAATAAAGCCATACATGTATATTTACCCATGGTCTCCAGGCGCTATGGGTCTATTTTAGTTTAATTATTAAAGAATCCTGCAACCTATTTCTTTTTTTTTTTTATTTAATTCATAAAGTTTTTAATGTATTAGTACTGTAAGTTATTTCAAGTTTAAAACTGAATTGAATCGTGACTTAAGTGAATTATCCCATTCCTGGCCATCCAAAAGCCGTCATAAATACACTCTACACAAATATTCTTATGATGATGAAAGCATATTATAGCATGGTCTCATTTGTATGCAAGTCCATTTTGCATAAGTCCCATTATAACCCATCCAAATATGCCACGGCACAGTTCCAACTCTGAAGTCTATTCTTGATATGTGGAGATAGCGGGCAAATGCATGTGTGAACAGGGCTACTTTTGTCATCTCTGCACATAATGACACTGGTGAGCTGCTTCTGAGTGACGGAGGTGCAGACTCCAGCTGTGAGCAGTTCTTCAGGTGCTCCATTGTGAATAATGGGCTCGGTGTGAGATGTCATTGTCACGTACTCACTCTGCTATGATACGACTGTGCACTGCTGTCTATTTATGTGAGATTCACACAGGGAAAATGTAAACATAAAGAAGAAAAAAGAGAAAAAGAGAGCAGAAATATGTAAATCCTAAGGTGAAAATGTTAAAGCTCTTATATTAATATACACAACTGACTCTTGTGAGCTTTAAACCAAACCCAAAGTTGTGTTTTGTTGTTGTTGTTGTTTGTTGTTGTGGTTTGCTGGTTTATTAGTCTATATCTCCAAAGCTCAAAATGCTCTAGTCCACATTGTGATGTCATGTAATGGTAGTTTTCAAAATGACATTTACCTTTTACCTTTCTGTTCAGTGGAGATTGGCAATTCCAGGGCTAAAATAACCTAAATGATTTTTTGTTAAGATATGTGAATGGAACATTTTGATGAGGTAACACAGAGATCAGAAACTAGTTTAATATGGGGCGTTTAAAGTGAGAAGTTCCTGTTTATTTTTAAAGGCCCATTGTGCTTTTTCCCAAATGATAAACTATAAAATGCCCTCCACCTGCTTTTCATCATTGTGATGTTGTTCTTGTGCCTATAGTGTTCCACAGTATGGCATAAAATGTGTCTGTCTCCATAGTGAAGTGTGGTTTTAACTTTTTATTTCCATGGAGTGATGCAGATGACGCGCTGATTCCAGAAAGTTACACAGTGTTGCTTTAAAGGACTTTGTGAAAGATGACTTAGTGGATCGTTGATTACACAATCAAACACAAATGAATTTCATTTTCTTTTCAGGCAATTTTGTTTGTGATATGATTTGGTTGACAAAATTGGTCTACTGTGAAACATGAAAAATGTGGAAAAAGCCTCCATCTAAACCTCATGACCAAAACTTGCTCAAAATATGGAGATGAGTCCCCAGCACCCATTGCTCCTGATGCAGTTCCCAGCACCACTGAAGCATGGGTCAAATGCAGAGGACATATGTCCCTACAGGGAGCAGAAAGGAAACTGGCTTTAAACTTTATGCCAGTTTGTTTTTTGTTTTTCACAGTTGTTCCTGTAATTGTTCTTCTCATCAGAATCACAAACTTTTCAGAGTGCATTCTACCAATGTATTAAGGACTGTAGCATGTTAAAATGTTAAAACAAAAGTCTATTTTGTTTGTTTGTTTGGTTGGCTGGTTGTTGGAAGAGCAGTTTTTTCTGTATGTGTCTGTTTCATAACAAGAAACATTCTTCTTAAAGGTGCATAACTTGGCAGGTCTGCTTAAATGTTCCACAGTAGCATTAAACTAAACTCTATTTATTCACATATATTGCTTCAATTACAGATGTTTTTATTGATTAAAAAAGACAAGAGCAGGGTTGCCTTTCCACAGATCTGAAGTGTACATTTAAAGCAATACTGTGGAGCATTCTGGACAAAGCAACAAGGTGTCCATGCAGACGAGGAGGAGGTAACAGACTTGGTCAAGATGAATTAACGTTTTTACCATAGCTTAAAAATATAGTTAGTTCACATATTTTGAGTCATTGTGCTGTCTTGGATTGTGAATACTTTACAATTCACCTTCACAACATCAGACTCACCTATGAAAAACTAAATACTTATCCAGCTCCAAAATTATTTAATGATATTGTTGAAAGCTTTTGTGGACATTTTGATCTCGGGTTATTTTGCATGTAAATTACCTCCAAAAACCTTGCGTGCGTTATAGTTTGCATACAAGATCAAAGTGTAACTCGCCACTCATTACCGTAGCAACAGCATCCCATATGGACCGCACGGAGACAACATTAGGTAGCGCGTCTCATTAGCGGTCAGTCGCACACAGAGGTCCAGCTCATTTGAGGCGGATGAAAGAACACTTTTGGAGTAGCATTTCGGTGAGGATTAAAGGAAAAAAGTGTATTAGATTAAGGGACACAGGTGTAAAGTCAATGATTCCCCATATAGTGAATTTATCCCCCACAATCTGCACTGCCAGAGCTGCTTGGCAAGCACTCCGCAGATTGCTGCATTGATTCTATCAGACCAGGCAGCAGAATCATCCAAGGTGAAGATGTTTCCAAGGTTATCTTTCAACTGTTTTTGCACACTTTGGTACCAAGAGAAAGATATGACACCAAGTTGACTTTCAGACTTGGATGGGTTTTTTTATTTCATTAAGTTCTCGGTTTGGGGTAGTGTAACTCCAGACCTGGAAAAGTCGGGTTTCTAAGAACGTTAATGAAAAAGTAGAAAACGGACGTCTGTTTGGAACTTTGCCTAGAAATGAATATGGCTCAAATTGCATATACCCGAAATACAAATCTGTTCATTGACCAATTACAATTATTGATTATGGATTTTTAATATATTGTAAAAAAAAAGTACATGGTTTCAACTGAAAAAAAAAACTGGACTGATGTTGTACGAAGCAACCAACTCAAGTGAACCCTTTTTTAAGTGCATTGTCTAACTTAACTGTATGTAAATTTGGTGGCGAGAGTACGCATACACGTATTTTAAACTAAAAAATAAAACAATTGGTTCGTAAGTTGAGATAATATGATTTTTAATTTTTACACAATGTCCCAACCTCGCTCCAGACTTGCTCCGGAGATATGACTTGACAGATGTACAAAGACTTTAGTCTAATTCACCGCCCCAAAGCAAAACAAAAGTCAATTTCACTTAAATGATAACAGCAGGAGTCAATGTTTGCTGTGTAAGTACTCGAGGGCCTATTTAAATTGCTTCTAATCAGAGCCTGCATGTGGACTGCCTCTCCATGCAAATTCCACCTGATCTCCTCACACCTCACTGCAGCACAACTTTGTCACTACTACTACTACTACTAGTACTTCTCCTGCCCTGTTGAGCCCTGCTGCAGACTCTATACTTTATGCTCAGCTTGCACAGTGTATTAAAGATGAATAGCATTAATAGATTTTATAGTGAATCAGTTCATTACAATTAAATCAACTGTTAACGCCCATTCATTTGTGTCCTTTATAATGGAAATCGTGTTAACCAGTTGATCTTTTAAGTGTTTTGAGATCGACTTTTAAACGGAGGGACTAGGTTCCTCTGCCTAAACAGGGCTGGGAGATTGAATTGAAATGAACTCAGCAGGAGTTAGTTTGTGGCTGCACTATTATAAAAAAAGAAGAAATTAAAAGGGAGTCTAAAAACGTTTTGAGGCAACCGTAGAAGCTTGTCGGGGATGTTGGTCATCAAAAAAAGTTTATTCGGTTGTTAACTTCACATGGATTTAACACCAAAATGTCCCCGACGTCCATTACAGAGGAAAAATCTACAAATCTACAAAATGCTAAATGCAAATAGATGGAAAATCACAAAACTATACAACTATACATATTTCAATCCGTCCCCGACGTCCATTACAGAGGAAAAATACAAATCTACAAAATCTAAATGCTAAGGTTCATCTCAAATTGATGGAAAATCACAAAACTATACATATTTCTATACACTTTTTTTCTTCGGGTCCCAGGAGGATATATTGTGATCCAAAGAGACAAAAAAAATCTATTTAAAGATGCGCTTTTCTGGTAAAACTCTCCTGATGATCCTAGTAATATAGATCACTGTTTTCTGATCTTTATTATAATGTTACCTCACTTTTAACACACAAATCCTGCATATAAAACTGTTCTACCTTGTGATGTTATACAGAAAATGCTCCACTTTTTTTTTTTTTCCAAACTCCTTACTTCACTAGAATAATTTGGATGATTTCAATCCTGGAATTGCCAATTTTTACTGAACTAAAAGTATTACGTAGAATTACTGACAAAATACAATTCCACATATGTTTTAAGGAGGTAACCAAGGTCACAAGGGTCAATTTTGCATAATAATAAGACTATATCTGAATTACCTTGATGGAAGATATAGATTTACAGTTTTAAAGCCTCGAGAACATATCCCATCATCCACTTGGCTAATTTACATAAGCATCCGAACTTGCATCCCACTGTAAGCAGCTGTGTTGTCTAGGTCAGTTACCACAATAGATGTTTTATTTATTACAGTAACATCTGCCAGTATCGTGAACACACTGCCTTTCTAAACAAACCGTCAAACACAAGGCCAACTCGACTCGCTCTCCAACTTCAACAGAACTGATTTTGCATTGATTACCGGCTCACTTTTCCAAATTAGTTTTCATCTCCCGGCGTCGCCTCGGCCTCCACCACCACACCCATGCCCGGTCAGGCTTATCACAAAAACTCCTCCGCCGGAATTTTGAACGTTGTCGCTCAATATTTTTAGGCCAGTTGTCATTCACACCCGCCAATCTCCGAGCGTGCCAGGCAACTTACCCCTTATAACGAACGGTGCGCTAACACTGTCATAACATGTCGAAAACCCAAATCTAATTAAGCCTACCTCGTACTTTCCTTATTCCAATCCAGCCTCCCATGTGTGCAGTCTTTATTAATGGGCTTTTTCTTATGATTAAAAACCTCCATTGGATTTGCACAAAAGCGGCGTTAAGAGTGGTAATTTGTGTCATTTGACTGTACGCGCCGAAGGAAATTAAAGGCTTTTTTTTACGACCCACGTAATTAATGCTATTCTGCTAGTGTATTTGTTTATTAAAAGGTGCTTGAATTGAAACATTTTGTAAAAGCATGTTCCGCCAAGAATGGGCAGTAATGGCTTCAAATGTAGGTATTCATTCGTAATTGAAAAAATATCTTTTGAACGCCCAGCTATTTCTTACCCGTCAGTGCGCTCTGGTATAAACACTACGTTGAACATGAATAGTACGTACAAATTTGGCTGTTTTTATGTTATATTTTAGATTTATTATTATATTTTAGAGTTTTCTTCAACTTTCGTGGATTCACTGTCTGATGGTTTTTGAAAAAATTGCATGTTTTTTTTAAGTATATTAACATGCTCTCTCCTGATTGGCTAAGGGAGAACCTGCACAATGTATTCTGCATCCTGATTGGCTAAGGGACTGTAGACCACTGTCAATCAATCTCCTTTGTACGTTTGAAAGTTTTCTCCCCGATAAAACCCACAATGTCGACGAAACACTCAAAGGCACCTGGTCGCAACCAAAAGGCAGAGGAAAATGCAAACCGTCGCACAAAAAGTTGGACTTCTCGACATGTTAAAGGAAAGTAGAAGTTACGTGGTCATCTGGCACATTACGGAATAAAATAATCTTCGGTTCGTTACATAAAGAAGCAAGAAAATAACAGAAGGACTACATTAGCAATAAGTTTTAACAAGTTTTTACTTATTTTTTAAAATTTACAGAGGTTTTTGAGTGTTTAACGGCGTGAAATGTGAGAAAATGTTCATTCCTGTCCAAGAAAAGTATATAATGTGTGATGAGGGGGTTTTACAGTCTTAAAACATATATAATAAGCTGACGACTTTGCAGATTTTGACTATTGCGGGTTATTTCTAGAATGTAAACCCCACGATAACCAAGGGACCACTGTAGTTAGCGTTTTTCTTTATTTTCCTCTATATTCTAGTCCACTTTTTATACTTTTTACCTATTGTATTGGTGAATAAAGCAATAATTAGCTATGCCAGTCTATGTCAGATTTTTCTTAACTTTACAGTAATAATAGCTTACGTTACAGCTTCCGTCTACTTACATAAATTGTACTGTATTGCCATTGTACTGCGTTTCTTTGTGTTACAAGGAGCTGTACTTTCCAATGTTTCCACTGTAAGCTTCTGCAAAGAGGGGGGCTATTCCAAGTAGGTGACCACAGCACTTGTTAATATTCCCAGTATGAGGTCTTTATAGCAATTATAGCCACAATCATTCACACTAAGGCCTGGTAGTGGCTCAGAATTATACAGCACTGAACAGAACAGGATTGTAGGTAAACTGCTCTATAAAGTATATTCATTTACGATGTTAATCTCTGTAGTAAAATCCTCAGGTGCTCTTGACATTTTAAAATCTCATATAGATTTGTGTTGCCTACATTGACCCTGGCGCTTTTAGGAGATAAAACTCAAAACAAATTGCAGGTTATTGTGCATTTACTCTGTGAAAAAGCCCTGAATCTGATTTTTTTTCTTTGTATTAGAGCAAAATGTGTCTTGCCCTGTGTTTGCTGCTGCTGTGTGCTATCTAAGTCTAATTCTAAAGTGTTTTATTGTCCGATAATTACGTGTTAGCAGGATAGTTGTGGTAAAAAGCCACACTGGTCTCTTTTAGTGGCGATTCAGGACAGATAAATAAAAAACAAATAAATCATTACAATTACTGTCGGTAAAAGCTATTTGTATCATATGTGGGGACAAAGTTAGGAATCCGTAATCTTACATACAGTTCTTTTAAATGAAAATCCCACTTTCAGGTCTTTTTCAAGTGCTTTCTGGTCTTCACTTTCAGTTTATCTGTATTATAGCCTGACGATTTTCACAAACCCATAGCCACCGCGAACAATACACAATTCCCCCCACGCCTGAGGTAAATTTACACTTAGACTGGACATTAACAAAGTTCAGCCATCCAAAACGCATCCAAATGAGCAAGTGCATGGAATTACACGGGCTCCAGGAAGTAGACGGAGACATTCGGAGGGTGTAGCTTATGTTATACGTGGATGGTATAGGTGTATTCCCTGGAAAAGCTTGGATTTATAACTGACAATTCAAGTCTGTAGGCAGGTGGTCAGAGAGGAAGCAATTACAACAGTAAAAGAAGACAAGTAGTAGTCACCTTGGGATACCACGTACAATTCTTCCAAACGCAGAAAATAGGCAGTGTTTTAACAGCTCTCCTACTGAGATTTCACTATTCTACCGTGAGCCAATTTCACTTTAAGAGAAGAACATAATGAACAGCTTTTCATGCCAAGAAAGTGATTACAGGGAGAGACTTTAATCTTATTGGAAGAGAAGTAGAAAAGAGATAGTGATTTTAGTCATATGAGCCGCTATTAGGAAGACTAAATGACTTTTAATGCTAGAGCAGCCAGGTAGTCATTTTGATCCTCTTGGCACTCCACTGCACAGTAACAGTCTTTAACCTTGGAGTGTGTGGGTTTAAAGTCTCTCAGATGGAACAATAGAAGTTACAGCGTGGATTCTGGATGGGAGAAAGAGATTTATCTGGTATAAAACATTTTGTACTTGAAATAAAACCAATTACAGGTATTGTGGGATGTATGTGTGCGGATATGTACAATAGAAGCCATACAAAATGTCAGGAAAATTTTACAAAAAATTCTGTAAAATTTTAATTTAATTTTGGATTATGAATAAAGTTTTGTAACTAATGTTTAAAAAAGGTGCATTGTGTAACTTTTCTGGTAGATGGTCTGACCTATGGCAACTTCATCCCAGTAAACCAAAAAAACATGCATTTCTATGGCAAATGTGAGTGTTTATTATTCCCAGGTTTGATTCAATTGATTCTGTTGGGTTTAGGGTGGAACATTTTTATCTCCTTACATGTTTTATTTTTAGGGCTGGGTTTCAGATTGCTATGATTTTTTTTTTCCTGGCTTGGGCTCCCTTAGGCCCAGGAAAATTAAAGTTTGAGGTGGGGCTACCGAATCCTCTTTTCATTTTATTACTTTTTTTGGGTTTCTAAAAAATTCAAGCTCATCGAGTTCTTATTTTTGATATGAGTCACTGGCATATCCGTTCTTGTTCACTGCTTGAGTTTTGATTCTGTAACAATCACCGTGAAAATTTGCCTAATCAATCATTTTTAGACCGAAATTGTCACTGAACTGCACAATTTATTAATTTGTTTCCTCATCACAAACCTACCTGGAGTTGGAGCGTTTTCATTCACACGTTTAACACACAAATTTTGCGTTTTTAGTCTTAATTCTTCCCTCAAACAGAAAACACACACTTGTGACGTCATGTGGTAATACAGGAAGTGCTCCATTGTGTTTTTAAACTTCATACACCTTCACTAGAATCATTTGGATAATTAAAAAAAAACAATTAATTCCACTTAATTGGAGACTTTTGCTTGATTTACAGCTGTTTGTATCCCTAGTTTGTGTATCAAAATGACCCTCTGGCTCTTCTATCTGCAGTTTAAGTCTTGCTCGCTCTGCTGTGTGGCAACATTTCCAATATTTTAGTCCTATCCAACTTTCACAGCTTACCATGTGAATTTCTGAAAAGCGCTGGGGAGACGCAGCAATGGAGAGACAGATGGCCCCGGTAAACAGAATTATAGTTTGATGAGGCCAAAATCTATAGTTTATTATCGACTCGCGTTGATATACCCAAAGACAGTGATCTCGTTGCACTATAGCTGCAGATATTGATCGTCTAACTGGAAATCTCATTACCCACACAGGCCCATTCACAGCCATTCCAAATGCTCAAGGTACAATGGATCAGAGCTACTGTTTGTACACACATCCGCTTTGAAATAAAAGTACATTGGATTAGTTTTGCGTAGACCACAGTATCGACCAGTTTGCCTCGCAGGAATCCACGATTGTCAGTCACGTTTTGAGATTTTTTCCATACCGAACCTTTCTTTTCAAACGTTCGCGGTGGAGAGGTCTATTTAAGTCGGCGTGTTCTCAGATCTCCACTGTCTCCGTGGGTAACCTGCCTGTAAATGCCGACGCACCTTGTCAATTGAAATGTTGGAAAAGACTTAAGTTGTCTGAAATGAAGAAGACTGGTTGTGCTGACCTCTGCACCGCCCGGCCTGCTCGCTGTCCGTCTTGTTTATGAGTTGTGTCAAGACGTTTTTGAAGACTTGGCTTTGTTGGAATCTAGGGACTTGTTGATTTTCTTACACAGATAAAGGCTGAAGTTTTACACCAATATTCCAAACACAAGTTAATACCAGATCTTGCCCATAAAAAAGTACTTTGAACTCATTTCAGACTTGGTTTAGCTCTAATTCAAGCCTGAAATGTTTAGATCTGTGGGCCTTCAGAGAGCCATGTATTATCTTTGGGAAAAGAAAAAAAAAAAATTAAGAGCCACAGGTGAATAATACAATTTCAGCACACACAAAATTAATTCAATCTTTTAAATTGGGCATTTAATTTTTACCTGGTTAATGGTTCAATCCCCACTGTGATCAGTGTGTGAGGTTGTTGTACATGATTGTATTGGAATAGTTTTGTTTTTAGTACACTGTAAACCCGAACGCTCAAATTAATCAAAAATAATGATTTCCATTTATCCATCCATTTTCTCCCGCTTAATCCAGCTGGGTCGCGGGGGCATCACTGCCCATTACTCTGTGCACCAGACCCAGACCCTATGAACCCCTCTGCAGGTGGTTAGCCCACAGGAGGGAGGAACTCCCCTACAGTCCCTTATTGTAAACTGTTCATAGGGTGTTGTTTTTGGGGGAAACCGGAGTACCCAGAGGAAACATGCAAACTCCACACAGAAAGGCCCGGGCGACCCGGGGATTGAACCCATAACCTTCTTCCATAACCTGATTTCCATTTAATTTCCTTTTATTTTAATTATTTTTAGCCTTTTTTAGCCCTAGTTTTAATTAAGTGTTACTATTTTTTTTTGTTTTATTTGTATTATTTATTTATTCTTATTTTTAATTTCTTTACTAATTATTTAGTGAAATTATTATTTTTAATTAACTACTAAATGCAATTAAAAATTTTGTGTGACACGTAGTTATATTTTTAAATTTACAGAAATCAAAAAATTGAGACAATGAACTTAAAAAAAGTTAGGCAACTGTTTAGCTCAAATTTTAAGTTTTAAGTAAGTAGTTAGTTTTCTTAAAGTGGGTTCAAGTTCAGGATTTAAAATTACTCAAACATGCAAGGATAACATTTAGAACATGGCTAAAAAGCTAAAAAAAAAACCAATGCATATGTGTCCTATAATTTTGACCCATCTTAAGCTTTTCTGCATAGTTTATATATATTCGCCCATCAAAATGATCCTAATCCAAAATGCAGTCCCCTTTCTGTTTACCACGACTGTTACACCCCACTGTAACCAGGGACATTACCCATTAAGTAGCGCACTATTCTTCCTCCTTATTTCACAGTCTCCTCTATTTTAGCTCATTTATTTCGCTATAGGGTCACACAGACGAGCGAGCGGCGCTTAGATGGGCCGCAAACAAGCTCAACACCAGCGCGCTTCGTACAGGCTTCGCTCTCGCTTCTGCAAATAAGCAAATTAAGAGAACACTAGAAATGCGATGCGGCCGGACGCGGGGCTATACTGCACCAATCAATTTTCCTCTCCGTAACGATAAAAAATCCACGACTTGCAATGATTTGACTGTTGCTGGCTCGGAGTGTTATAGCGTCTTTATGTGTTTACGCTGGGTTGCTCTCTGGCTCGGCTGTGGCGAGTTGTGGTCTCCGTGGGGATGTGAGGCAGGAAGCTTGAGGTCATGGTGTACAAGATGAATCTGCACTGTTCAAAGGAGCTCTCCAGAGGGCAAACAGAAGTGGAGGGTTTCGACTGGACCGGCGTGTATGTGTGTGTCTGTGTGTGTTAAAAAAAAAAAATAAAAAAAAAAAGTGTGTGAGTTAAAAACAGCAGAGTCGAAAAAGAGAGATTATCTGTTTATTTGTTTACACTGCCTCCGAGGTCTGCACATAGTGTCTTCGACCGTCTCTCCTCTTTCTTTAACTTTCTAACTCCTCTCGCCGGTAATAGTTCGGCAGAGATCCGCACGTCTGAAGTCGCCCTCCAGTAAATCCAGTTAGACTTTGAGAGTGACTGCTACATTAGGCCAAATCCCAGAGCTACTCGAGGATCAGCGGTTTAATGTCAGGAGCTGTACTGCGCCGAGGGTTGGGCCGGTCCACCAGCGCTCTCCACAGGTGTAGCCCACTGTCTGCAAGAACAAATGTCTCACCAAAACACCATATATCTTCTTCACAATAGGGAAAAACCTCATCATGTTATTTATTTACACTGCACTTTTAAAGGACACATGCAAATTTGACTTTTATCAGCTTTTAACCTTGATTTAACATTGTTCTCTCCTCAAAAACACACTCAGAGTTGTATTTTGCTTCATTCTCACATCAAGAAGCATGATCTGACCACTAAAAACATGTGATTTTGAATTTTTCATGATTGTTACATCACACGTACAAGGCCAAAGGTCTTTTAAGGTCTTTTCACATGTTATATCCCTCATCAAAACCATCCCTGGAGTTGTATCTTGCATTATTCATGTTAGGAACATTATTCATGTCTGTTTGTTGTATGTGGGCTCCAACTGACTACTAAAACTGAATTTTCCAGGATTCTGTTGTCCATGGTAAAAAAAAAAATCATATGTCTGCTGTCAGTTCACATTCATTACCACTGCCTGCATGTGTTAGCTTGTTGGATGTGTGTTAACAGTGGTTGTTGTGTGATTATTCCCAATGCTGCCAGTAGATCTAACACAGCTGCCAGTATAGGTTGTTGAAAAAAAAAGTTGTTGTTCAAAAAGTTGTTGAAATCAAAGGCACAAAAGAATGACAAGTTCGCACATCAATTCGAAGCGGCTGCTCAAGAACATAAAGAAAAATCCTGCACACCATCTTACTTGCAAAATGTGAAATGTATTTGGACATGTCCTAATATGTATGTCCTAATACATTTCTCATTTTGCAAGTAAGAATCTTTCTCTGTGAAATCAAAGGTACAAAAGAGCATGTCAGGCCAGGTGAGTGAAGTTTTACCTCCTTGTGTTGATTAAGCAAAGACCAGGCTCTGCTCATGCAGGATCGTGTGGAGGACATCATGTCATTTGTCTTTCATTATTATAAATATATTTTCATAATACGTCTCCCTGTGTGTTCTGCCAACACTTGCCTGAAACATTTGGCACTTGCTGGATCACAGTGGGCTGCTCCATGTGCTGGATGATTGAACAACATGGTTCTTCAAGTTCTCTGCTCTTTGTGAATGTGCCACATTAAGTTTTACAAAAAAGTAAAGAACTTTCAAACAACTTTCAATTTTACACAATGTTGAAACATGGTGGTAGTTTATAAGGAGCCACAACTTAAAAAGCACATGTCATAATCTTTCATGTGGAGCATATAGCACCTGTCACCAGTACCAGACAAAGCCATGACATCACATGGAAACAAGCAAGTGGAGGACCCTCCACCAGTGAGGTTACATACTGCACTTGAAATTAGAAATTAATTTGAAATTTAATTAAATTAGATTTATTAAATAGTTAGCAGTAGAGAACATTATTATAATCCTGAAATACATCAATCACAACATAAGAAGTCAAAGAAATAGGCCTTTACAAAATATAACTAGAAAAATATAAGAGAAGGGTTTAAGAATAAAACACCGTGAGAGCAATAGGTTAAAAAATAAATAAATCCTGTTTTCTGGTCTTGCTTGTTTGTAAAAACAAATCTTTGGACAACAGTGGACATGTCATTAAAGGTCCTATATTAGTCAAAAATGAATTGTGAGCTTTAAGGCATGTTATAAGGTCAATACCTCCTCAGAAACATGCCCAGAGTTGTGTTTTGTTTCAATCACTCATGATGAGTAACATTTTTTATTATTAGTCAGTCTACATCTCCAAAGCTCCTCACGATGTCATGAAGCAGTAGTTTTCAACCTTTCACCTTTAGTTCTGTAGAGATGGAACATTACAGGGCTGAAAGTATATCTTAGTGAAGGTGTATGGAGTTAAAACACTTCCTGTATTACTGCATGACATCATAAGGTAGAACAGACACAGAGAAGAACTTAAATATGCAGGATTTGTGTGTGAAACAAGACTGAATGAAACAAAACACCACATTTATATTAAAGTTCAATATAAATGTGTTTTTTTTTCTGTTGTTCTTTTTTTTTTCCATGGCCCCCTCACCAGTTTAAACTCTAGAGCCCGGCCTCAGCGGGGGTCTGGCCCTCTCCACTTGTCAGGTGCTCTCCCTCTCTCTGCCTCAATCCCTGGAGCAGCCTACAGTAAATTAAGAGCTTTGCAGTTGAAGCCACCACTGGCCTAGCGACCTTGTTTTTACCAGTTCAGTGGCCACACAGCTCTGTAGCCCACCCTCCTGATCTCCCCGCTACACAACCCGTAAGCCTCTTGTCTTTCAATCCACCTATCTCCTCTTTTATTCCCTCAACCCATTCAAGCCCGGCCATTAAAAGCCATAATGCCACTCTTAAAATGAAAGAGTGACTGTCTTGAAACAATTTCGCCTTATAAATCAGCGCGGGCTCCCTAGTTGTGGCGAGGGGGGACGAGTTGACAGTAAATGAATATTGATTCTGTTGCCGTGGTGTGCAGCTGGTTTCTGGCTGAGTGGATTTAGTCTTACAAAGTTGTCGGAGGGTGGGCTGTTTAATGGTGCGTTATCAATTCACAGGGAGTTTGAGCGCCTTCTGTCACTGCGGGAGCGTGATGGATTGGGCTGGCGGGCTTAGATTTAGAGGTACAGGAGGATGCTCATTATACGTTATGTTGAATGTTAAATTATGATTCTTTATTTTATTTTGTTTTTGACTCTTGTTTAAAGAAAGGGTATAACGCAAACTTGACTTTAATGAGCTTCCGATCGTGTTAAGAAATGCCTCAAGAGGTTTCAGACGTCATCCATGCATGTTTGAGTGTTTTGCGGTTTGCATACAACTTCACTAACCTGACATGATGTGCAGTAGTTTCATTAGCTGGATGTACTGATTGTGTTGTGATAGCTTTTCGAAGAGAGACTGAAAAGGGAAAAAAGAAGATGAAACTTATAAAACATGTTAATAGTTTTTGTCTAATATAGCCTAAAATGTTCCACAGTTTTATTATTTATTCATTTATTTAGCTTGAAACATACGCAGGCTTGTCACTAAACAAAAATGTCAAACTCTAAGTAAATTTCGATACTAAGGAATATACTGGATACTCAATACAGATTCTGATAAAAAAACGATTATAATAGAAAAACTTCTATACTGATTTTATATTTTTGTTGTCCAAGTAGGTTCCATTGCTATGAATAACTCAAAATTATTCTAAATTTATTCAGAAAAGGTGCATTTTTGTCCTATGAATGTGAATTTTTCAACAGTATCAATTTTCCATATTGATTAGTATCTGATTTTTGATACTTCTGACATTCCTATCTTTTATTTGTCTCTGTTCTAATGATCTTTTAACATGCTCTTCACATATGAAGCGTCTCTTAGATTAGTCCTGGAACTACAGCTGTCTCAAATGCAAACAGCTTACTGGTGTTTAAAATGTATAAATAAACAAAAAAGCAAACACCAGCAGGGGGCAGCATTAAAATTGTTTTGGCACATTGATTTGGCACGGTGATGATTAGTGCCAATATTTATACGACTGTCACTTTGAATCCTCTGCGTTGTTGTTTTTATACGGGATTATTTGTTCGGGTGCCATCTTTGCGAAAATAAAAAAGATTTAATGAAAGCACATTAGTCGCAAAACCAAAGAAAAAAATTAAATAAGGCAGTTCAATTAGCGACATCTGTTTGTGCATGAATAAACGTGGTATCAGATTTACTCTCCATCTTGTAGGATTTGTGCTTTTTTCATGTGCTGGGAACAACAAGTGTATGAATAGAAGATGGGGAGCGAGGAGAGTGCATGTGGGTGTACGGCAGGTTAATATTATGGACATGAATAGGTAATGGTGTTCACTAATACAGGAGGGGGCTGGAGCCAGTGGGAGTTTGTTAGAGAGAAACGGATGTAAAGCTGTAAGAAACAGAGTATATACGGATACACCATATATACAGTGTATGTATCCTAGGCAATTGCAACCTTCCGGGTTGTGTATTTCTATGTTTTTATAAGTGGTGTAAGAAAAGTAAGTAAAAATTGTAATGTAATTGTAATTGTAATTGTAATGCCTCAGCCATTCCAACCATCACCATCACTCTCAACATGCCACTTTTATTCAAGGCAATGTGGGTAAAGTGTCTTGCCTAAGGACACAACGAGAGTTTTTGTAACTGGAGCCCCACTGTGGCTCCTGACTTTCCCAGCAGTCTCCCATCCAAGTCCTAACCAGGCCTGGTCTTGTTTAGCTCCTCAGATCTGACGAGCTCAGGCTTTGACAAGCAGGTATGGCCATGAACACAGACAAAACAGAAAATGCTGTGCAAATGAATGTGTTTACATACATAAAGAAAAGACTAAAAATAAGGACATATTTCTATAGACCATGAAAAAAAAATCTGAAATGATTCTTGCACTATATATAGCAAACCATACCAAGTCTTTTATGTACTGTGGGCGACAGTAGATCAGCCGCTATATTTCTCGTCCTCTGATCCAAATCCCAGCTCCCACAGATGCCGTTGTGTCCTTGGGCAAGACACTTAACCCATCTCATCCCCTGGTGGATGAATGTATGTGCATGAGTGAGTGTGTGAGTGAGTGTTTCTTGATGTAAAGGGCTTTGAGTGCCTTGAAGGTGGCAAAGCGTCGCTGTATACTGTTTACCATTTGACCATGTCCCCTGTGAACAGAATCCTCATTTGAATGCATGAAATACACGATTTGCAAATCTAATCAGAAAACAGTAGTGTTTAAGTAATCTTTAAAAATTGCAATCATTTACATCTAAAAATATGACGTGGAAAATATGGCGGAAAACATGATCTGTACAGTGTGCGGCATCACTACCAACCTCACGCACATTCACTACAGGTGCAGGGAGGCAATATGACGGAACTGCTACTTCCTACTTTGGCTTATTATTTTTTTGTAATTAGGGTTAACACCTTGTATAGGCTAGCAAGCATTAATTTTCAATGTGCACAATTCCCATAATGTGTCAGTCAGTAATGAGATGGCAATTAGCTGTAATAACATCTCCGGCCTTTGTCAGCCTGGGCATTGTTAGCGCGTTTATTTTGCCTGTCTGTTCTAAAGGCACAGAATTAGCGATGCAAGTGCCAAAATGCCCACAGGTGCACGCATTTTATGGAGGAAAAAGTCATCTGCAGTAATGCTCTTATGATTTACATAATAAGTACATAGCCCCATTAGCGGTGTAATTCCATATTCACAATTACAGTTCATTTTGATGCGTTATTAAGAAGACACTACTCGTTTAGCCTCCGGACAGAGCTGACTATACGTGTGTGTTTAAGCAAAATAAAAGGGTACATGAGGGTATCAAAGACTTGCCTTTTTGTTAGCGAAGTAGTTTCCAGGGGACCTAGAGTACACTTCTTCAGTACTTTACGAAGATGTGAGTCTGTTGAATCTCCCGGAGTACAGGTGGGGAGGATCAAAACAAATATGGTTGCTTAGGAGGAACAATTAAAAGAGAAACAACAGGGGACTGAAAAACATCGTGGATTTCTTCAGGATCAGTGAGCGAAGCGCTAAGAGATGAGAGAATTTTGATTTTGTTCATAATAATAGGTAACCAATGAGCACATTTCACCCGTATGGCCAGTCCACCTGTGCTGCTGTTAGTATAGTCATGATACATATTAAATAAATATATAGAAAACAATAGGGCTCATCTGTATAAATAAGATAAGCAGTACGGCAAATCTGTGAAGAAGAAAAATTATCTTACAAATAGGGTGTCAAATACTGTCCAATATACAAATATATGTAGGTCTTGGCTTCTCTAATTTGACGTCTACCTCAGCATACAGGAAATAATGTCAGTCAAAATAAATCTACTCATTTGCATTGTAGTTTGTATAAAAAGTGGCGTTATTAAATTGCTATCGACTAAATATTGATGCCCATAAAAGTCACCGCACGCTGCTGCCAGACAGGTCTTTTATTCATCCTCTAATTGAGAGACTGAGCGAAATGGTTTTGTTGACTTTAGGACAAGTATATAAAACCGAACGGCTACAGCTGATATTTTAGTCGGAGGTTCGAGATTTTGTGTAAAATGCTTATCAGTTATCATTAGTTTCAAAACACTCCTTGTTTGTATTCTACTTTTGGTAAAATTGTATCTGAAATCGGAAATATATTTAATGCCGCTGATGCAGTAGAACGAAATAAACTAGGTCACACTTGAAGTATATAGTAGGAGGAGCAGTTGGAGCATGTCTTCCTATTGTTGTATGAAAAATAAGTGTTCCATTTGTGGAATATAGCTC
>KN513049.1:0-16557 GCA_000787155.1 Scartelaos histophorus | reverse complement strand
TGATACCCCAATGTCTCTTTTTTTTTTTTATCCCTCTGTCCCATTGTGGATATCAGTTCTTATTATTTCTTCATCACTGCCCCCGTCCTGCTCCCACATCCTCTTCTCAGGCTCGTGACTCATCTTCCACAGTAAAAAAAAAACAAAAAACATTTCCACTGTCTAAGTGCAGAAACCCGGGACCGCCAAAAACACTAAAACCACCACTAGTTTGGGGGGGAGTCTGTTTTTTCTCCAAATGTTACTGGGAATGGTTTTGTAAACTTCTCCCACAGCATTTTAGTGTCTGCTCATGTGTGGGCTGACTCCAAGATTATCCAAGGGTTTACCTCAGGACTTTGTTAGCGATGGAACACTGCCCCCTGCTGGACACAAATGTAATGAGGATCAAATTTTGAGTATGTCTGATCAAAGTTAATGTATTAGTTTCTTGTATATTGTGAAAGAACAGGTATTAAATTCAATAGACGCAAAAAAATTGACTCTCGTGAGCGTTAAGTCCTGTTAAAATGTTGTTACCTCATTTGTTTCATTCACACGTGCTCGAGTAACACTTTATTTTTAGTCTGTCTACATCTGCGGAGCTCAAGATGCTCTGTTCCACCTTATGATGTCATGAAGTCAAGGTAACAGCTCCATTTACCTTTTGTTTTTAGTAGAGAAAGGGAATTCCAGGGCTGAAACTATCCCAGAGATTTTAGTGAAGGCCTGTGGAGTTTAAAAACACAGTGGAGCACTTCCTGTATCGTCACATGTCGTCACAAGGTGGAAATGAGTGATTTTCGTTTGAGAGAAGAACCTAAGTATGAGGAAGTTGTGTTGAAGAAGAAACAATGTGAGTCAAAGTCACCTTAGTGCGGATCTGATCTGTAACTTGTGGTCTGGTGGTCTGGTGGTTCTCCCTGAGGTTTCTCGGTTTTCCCGCTGCGACGGGGCTGGTGGTCAGAGAGCCATCTGGTTTCCTGAAGTCGTCTGAAGCGTCTCCATCGTAGTCCCCACACAGTCCACACAGTTTACTCTTGAAGCTGCACATGACAGGGAGATTTTTAACTGTTACTTTTGTTACATCCACATTGATCATATTGTAGAATTGGCAGTGATACGGTATGATGTGTCATTTGTCCACAAGTGGTTCCATGTAGAGAAGGTTTCAACTGTGATCATCTGAGCACTGTTTTTGATCAAGATGTTTTGACTAAATTTCAAAACTTTTCTATGATTTTTTCATGATCTGAAGTGAATTTTACAGACTTTTATGGCACCTACATGTGCAGAATTTAGCTTTACTTTTAGGGCTAAATATGAAATGTGAACTCTTTCCACTCACCTTATGGTATTATAATTTTTTAACATTCAAAATCCTGTCAATGCTTTTATTGTTGTCTCTTTAAAACAAAACAGCTTATTGGGTTAGGGTTAGTATTGTCTTGCAGTGTTTCCCGCTGAACATTTGTTTGTCCAGGTGGGTGGGGGTTTCACCAAGATCAGAGACATGTGAAAATAATCTGAAATAATCATAATAGTCAAATGAGAACTTAACAGAACACTGGAGTTACGTGAAAGAGACACTAAAATTACAAATTACAGAATTCCATGACTTTTAGAGGCCTGGAAAATAACATTTTCAATTTCCATGACTTTTCCAGGATTTCCATGACCGTGGGAACCCTGCATCTGCTTGTCACCATGGAGATAGACAGTTTAATGCAATACTGTGAAACATTACATCCCACATCCCTATGGAGTCAAAGCAGGTGGCAAACCAGGCTACAGAAAAAGTGACACGGTGCATCTCCAGAGTTTAAAAGGCCATTACAACACATAAACAAACATCCGGCATTTAATCACGGCGGCTCGAAACTTTGCGTAAACTACGACAGGCTTTTCGGCTCGTGTGATTCATATGCAAGTGCGATCTGTCTGTGCGATGTAAACTGTGTACGTGTAACAGTGCAATGGGCTGTAGCATGACTTCAGAGCTGACCATCCATTATGACTGTGGTGGTCTGTAGTGGAAACAGTGAGCTCATGTGCCCCGGGCTGTTTACACATCTGTGCACATGGATACTACATGTACAGGACACATACATGTACTGCCACACGCTCAAGTGGCTCTGTGCGGCCACACCAATAAACAAGGAGAGGAAGTCAGTTGGGTTTTGGTTACACAATGAAGATAATGTTTGGATATTACCCCACAAAATGACATATTTGAGATTCTAGTCCATCTTAGTACCACTTTAAAGATCCTGTATTTGACAAACTTCTTTTGAGCTTTAAACCATGTTAGAATGTTGTTACCGCCTCAAAAACATAACTGGACTTGTGTTTTGTCACATTCACACATGTTTGAGTAATTCTGCATTATTAGTGTCTCTATATCTTGTTCAATGACATGACGTGTGTCCAGTTGCAATTTCTTCAATTAAAAAGGTTCAAATTTCATAATATTTCCCCACATACCTGTAGTACCTCTGACCTCCATGGAACTGTTGTAGAAAAAATGATATATCTCTCTTAAAGAAAAATTAAATTAACCCATTTGTGAAGCTTGATGAGTTTTTGAAATACAGACTAAGGTTTATTGTTCTTACAGAAGATATGGACAGAGTGCATATATGGACAACTGCCCCAAGTGCCCCCTTCTGCTGCCCCTCACACTTCTGCCACCCAGAAGCATCTCCCACCAGAGCATCTGAACTTTCTCCTCACCTGCACCTTTCTCCCACTTCTGCCCCTTTTGCTGCCCCTTCTGCTGCCTCCCCGTCTTCTGCTGCCCCCCAGACCCTCTGAGCTCTGAGTATTTATACAGAAATACAAGTTACAAGTTATCAAAGCAGAGTGAGACTTTAACAGACTTCCTAATCCAATTCACTTACATCTGAGGAGCTAAAACAACTAAGGGTGAGACATCCTGAGGGTGGAGCCTCCTGTGTCTGCTGAGCCTTTACACAAGTTAACGACAGGTACAATTCACTTTCATTTACACAAAGGCAGATGGAGAGAAATTTAAATTTCTATCACAAAACCAAATCATTTTTTTCAGAAATCCTGAGTTATTCTGCATGTTTTTTGTCCTTAAAGTGTTAAATGTTCATGTGGTGCAACCATCCGCCCTTAACTTATGATTTTTAAACTTCCTTAAAACGACTCTAAATCTAATCCAATTTATTTTCTTTCTTTTTTGTTATATTTTCTGAAGTGTTTTGTAGTCACACAAATGTCAGCTTTCTTGAGTAGGTATTTCCCCCATAATATTCAAACAAATACTCTCAGAACATTGTCCATCACTGTCCATAAAAAAACACTAAAAATGCTTAATATAAATGTCAAACATAGATTTATGCACCTGACATTGTAAATATTTGAAAAGGTTCAATAGAAACTAAACTATACATTATTGACCCATCTTCAAAGCTCAAAATGCTCTGATCCACCTTGTGATGTCATGAAGCTGTAGGTAGAGATTCTAGTGAAGTTCAAAAACACTGTGGAGCACTTTCTGTATTACCACATGACATCACAAGGTGGAACAATGTTTTCTGTCTGAACTGAGCCTAAATATGCAGGTCTGTGTGTTTAACATGTGTGAATGAGACAAAACACATGATAACAGCGTAATACAGACGCTTTAACATTTCAGATGGCAAATAAATCACTTTTTTGTCTTTGTGAAGATGTTCCTCGTGTGTGAGGAATATTCCAGGGTTTGGCATCCACACTTACTCCAGAGAACCACAAGTTAGTGATCAGATCTGCGGAGAGGTGACACTGTTCACACTACGTATTATTGTAAGTATTTTTAAAAACACCTGCAAGTTTACCAATAGGAGATGTAGGGTTTGTAACATCTGTGTTCCCACGATTTGAGATAAACATGTTCAAACAAAAACTGCTGTTACTAATAAGAATTGTCACTTTGATTTATTCATTATTACAAAAACATGTTTGTTTGTGTGGAACATTGTACGCAAAGCAATCACACAATTCTGTCTCTTTTGTTAGTGCAGTGTTGGTGAGTGTTTTGCGGTGGAGGGAGTAGCACAGAGCGGCAGCCATGTTGACCCCGGGGCGGCTGTGGCTCTACCCTCCAAGTCACATCTCCACTGGACCAGAGTGGAGTCAGATGAGGTCAGAGAACAAGGTGCATCACCCAAGTAGTTTTGATGCCAAGAGTTGCTGTGCAGACGTCCAATATGGTGTTCATTTAGAGAGTCTGGGAGCTATGGTGATCTCCTCAGAGACTTAGAGAGTCTGAGAGCTTTGGCCATATCTCACCTGATGTAAGAAAGTATTAGTAATGTGTTAGCGCTCACATAACTCACCCGCTCTCCTCTTGGCAGCCTGTTTTTCTCTTTTCCATACTCTACCAATACCCTGACAAGACTGGTAAAACCTGTCATGCATTTTGACATGGCACTTGGGGTAGTAGTAGTAGTAGTAGTAGTAGTAGTAGTAGTGTAACCCTCGTATCTTGTTCTGAGTTGTCTAATGAGGCCGTGGGTATAGCGGGTTACAGTTAGATTTTCTATGATGAATTTCTTCTTCTGTTCAGTCTTTCGTGCTAAAATAACCAACATGACCGCCCAGTGAACCGTTCGTGTCTTTCTTTATTCAGCAACTCCAAGTGCGCCCCACAAATGCGCTCCCCTGAAAACAATAGGAACCAACATCACGGTGGAAAAACTAAACGAAATGTACAAATGTACCCAACATAAATTTAATAAATAACATGAACTGTTAATAAAATAAGTCCAATGTAATATAAAATAATTTCCTCCAAATAACACAAAATAATAATGGCCCAAATGAATATATATAAAATAATACATGTAAAATAAATCAGGATTACAGTAGTATTAGTTGTTGCAGAAGTAGCAGTAGTCTTGGCCTAGTGTAATAAAAATGTGCTACAAGTACTAGAAGAAGCAGTATAATTATTAGTAGGAGTAGCAGTAGTGGCAGAAGAAGGATTAGTACTAGTAGTGTTACATGTTACAGCAGCATGAGTAGTAGCAGTTGAAGTACTAGTACTAATGGTGCAGCAATAACTGTAGTGCAAGTAAAATTATGAAATTTTATATTGCAAAATTCAAACAAAAACTCCCGAAACACTCAGGGAGAGTTTTGTCTTCGTGCCTCAGAGTTTTATATATTATTGTAAGATATTGACCAGACGCCCCAACTCTGTTCAACTCTGACAATGAAAACAAAGAGACTAAGTGATGAATGAATCTTTGATTGCTCGAAATGTTTAAAGACGATTTGGATTGTGGTTATTTTAAGGAGTCACTCTTACTGATGAAAAGTTGTTGTATTTAGAGGTGCTTTAATGTAAATAGCTTTGTTAATGTGTTTTGTACCTGCCCCAGGACAGCAGAGGGAAAGTAACTGTCCAAAATAAATAAATAAATAAAAACTGTGCAATACAACAAAATAAACAGGAGTTACTAACGTTGACTATCCAAAAATAACACAGTGCAAATAAAATGCTGAAACAGGCTGCCTGAATCACACTGTGGATTCATATTTGATTTAGTTCTATTTTCACTTTGTCGTTTTACAGAAGAGTCCAGACGAGAGCAGGCACCACATGCTGAAGCACTTGTACATGTGTGGTTCCCCTGGGCGTCCTTGTAGCCTGTTGTATGTTCACCTTTGGTCCGAGCTGCTTTGAAAGAGGATTTTTATACTAACACAGTGTGCCCTCGTGCCCTGCTCAGTCTCTGCTCGTTCCCTCCCTCACAGTGACATGTTTCATGTTTGAGCCTGGACAAGTCTGTGCTCCCCCCTCCTGGATCCAGTTACTGCACCAGCCCCCTGCAGGGTTTGGGGCAATGAGCATGAAACAGTGATTTAGTGCTTCATCAGGAGAAGGAGGTTACACGCTGCAGGCGTCATTTACTGACAGGGTCCTGGGGAATGTTACTTTAAGTCTTTGTAGCGGGTTTATCTGAAAATAAAGCTTGAAATAAACTACGCCACACCGTGACATGGCTCATGGCGCCCCCTGCTGGTAAATGGAAAAATAGGTAACACAGCATAAATGTCAGGGCCGGTTAGCTCAGTTGGTTAGAGCGTGGTGCTAATAACGCCAAGGTCGCGGGTTCGATCCCCGTACGGGCCACTCTTATGCCCTCCACCACACATGACAGCAAACATGATTTCAACAAAATCATGACAACTTTCAGACTTAATTAAGTTAAAGTTACCCACACGCTACACCGACGTCATTTATTTATTTTTTTTTTATTTAAAGTTGGTATTCAAGGTGTTAAGTTGTTTTTCTAAATAGACAGGCTATTTTAACCTGGGCTAATAACACGTGGCAAACGCTGGACAGGCTCATATGTAAAACTTGGTTTAGGCAACTTCATGAAATGAGTGACTAGCTCCTCTTAACTTTGATACGCGCCAATACAAGGTGCGCTGCTCAACAGAGGTGACAGATGAGACCCACTTTAACATAAAGACTGTGGCCCGTACGGGGATCGAACCCGCGACCTTGGCGTTATTAGCACCACGCTCTAACCAACTGAGCTAACCGGCCACGCGCTGGCATGTCTAACCAAAACTGAGCATGCGCAGAAAATCGGTGCGGTCTGTCCCGTTATTTTAATAGATTCCTGCTCTCTTCATGTTCATATTCATTTGAAGTTACGTGATACATTTTGTTTAGTTTCATTTGCGACACAATCTTCTCCAGGCCGTTGCTCTCACCACAGTAAACTGACTCTAGGCCTGGTCTCTTTAGGCTCATTAGGTTGGGTTATTTGACTCGCTGCCATAGACACACAGACTCTCTCTTACAGTAGCCCTGCCCCTGGCAGGTGCCTTTGCCCCCCGGGTGTAAATATAGTCCCGGGGTCAGGGGGAGCGGCGGGGGTCGGGTTCCTTCTCACGGGTTTGGAGCCTTGAGTTTTGGCCAAGGCCCTTGATGCGCGCGCACGTGCGCTGGGTATATGCAGGGAGCGCGCGTGCCGGGGGCGTGTTTGGCAACAGCACGCGCGCTTATACACGCACATGCGCAGACCAGAGCAGCAGGAAATAGAAACGATATAAGGAAACCAAATGTTCTTCTGACACGTGTTGATAACGAGCCTATTCTATGGGCCTATATGTTTTATTACCTGGTACATTTAATAACAGCCTGATCATGAGCTGATAAACATGATCGACCAGCTAAAAACAACATGTCAAAGCCCAGTGTCTCTGGTCATTCCCCTTAGCGTGCGGCTGAGCTGGCATCAGCAGGTCTATATTTTTATGTTATTCTAAACCTGAAGCAGGGCACACAACTGGCAGCGACCTGTAGCTATTTGATATTTGTGTTATAGCCAAGTAGACATGCTACAGGCTAAATAAATAGAAGCAGTAGAGTGAAAGGCAGCCTGTTATATTGGACCTATAGATCTATGGGGTCAAGGTCAAGCACTGTATGACCAGTTCTTGTTCACTTTGATTTGCAACACAGCGGCATGTGCTGAATACAGGTGACCAAGACAGGCTCATTAACATAAAGACACTGGCCCGTACGGGGATCGAACCCGCGACCTTGGCGTTATTAGCACCACGCTCTAACCAACTGAGCTAACCGGCCCTGAACAGCACCCAATTCACCTGGGATTATCCCAGTTTGGAGCCCTGCATCCAAAACCTGTGATTTGGCCAAATTTTATAAAAGAAATGTCCCTGATTTCCCTATTTTGACCAATCTGAAACCTGCAAACAGTAAAGAGTGGCATAAATTATTGTCTGTTTTGGTAAAATACAGAAAAGTTGCTTAAAAATGACCAAAACACAAGAAAATGTGACTATTCCGACTCACATTAGTGCCTAGTGCATAACAATTTCCCTTAATTACGCACTTGTTTGACCATTTTGTTATAACCAACCAGGGATGTCCCAGTTTTTTATTTTGAAAATCTGGTTTCCCTTTAAACTAACCACATAAAACAGAGCATGCGCAGAAAAGGAACACCTTGCGTTATAAATGCACGGTACCTTGTCATTGAATGGAAAAAATGTTCTTTACATTTCTCCGAGCAGTAGATGAAACAGCGTAGCACCCATGGGACTACTTTCCGGATTGTGAGCTAGTTTTATTGTGCATGTTTTATTAGATTTGGTGCAAGCTTCATCTCTCAACTATTGCCAGAAGAACACAAAGTAGCCTAATTTAATCTTCTGAACAAGTGCCATTTTGAAGAGCACAGACGATTCAGAACATTTAAATCCAGCCGTCAGCCAATTGTTCCCCGTAACAAACCATGTCATGAAGCCATTGAAGTCCCCAGTCGCTAAAAGAATGTATAATTTCACAGTAAACCGACTGAAATGTTTGTCACTTGGTTTATGTGTGGAGCTGCTCTGTGGATCAAAGTCGTCCAATTCAAATCATAACAGGATGCACAGAGCGAAACCACATAAGACTGCTCCTTTGTAACGCTCCGAGCACAGATGGAGGCCAGATCACCCCCGAACGCACCGCAATGGAATTCAAACACTGGAAACAACTGATTTATTGTAATTAACTCACTGCTTAAAAGGCAGAAAATAAGTTACGATTGTGAATGGAATAATTTGGTAAGAGCTGAAAAAAATTAGGGATGGTCTGTTTTCGTCTGGCTTTTGCGTGTCACGAGATTTGCCGATACCAAAATTAAACTTTTAAAATCAACTGCAAGGGCGAAATTTATTGGAAGTTTACAAATGTACTTTTCACTTTTGGAAAATATAACATATTATCAGGGATTTAAATTCATCATTTCAAAAGTAAAGTCGGATGCACTCAGGGCAAATTAGGATTTACGCATGGGCGCACACACAGAAAAAAATATTCATGCCAAATATGAGCTTAATTTATGAAATCAGACTCATACAGATATCCTCCGATAACTTATAAACTATCCTAAACTATCCTATATCCCTATGACTTTTGTCCCAGATGGGAAATTTGACCCATCCTTGAATAAAACTGAAAACGTTGGAGACATTGCCACAAAATTGATACCCAGATCCTAATTGATGCTTAAAGTAAAAATAATTTTAACTAGATAATAATAACAACTAGATAAGAAGTTTGGACATAGTTCCTTATTTCCTAGTGGGAGTGTTGTAGACGTGTGGAGAAACTTTTTAAAATAATCCATCCAGTCCTTGTATTTGCAGAGGTCGCTGGTGCTAGGCTAGTGCATGTCAATGGGCATAGTTAGCCTGTCGCTAAAAACAGTTTTACCCACTCCACAAAGCACCTGAAGCAAGTCTGTTATTATGCCAGACTGTTGATGTGAATGTCTGTGCTGATAGAATAATTTTAGAAGTAAAATTTGAGTGATTTATGTCTGAGCAGCAGCAGTGAGTTGTACTTCCTGATAGCTTGGCAGCGGCAGACTGATATCACCGCAACTGTTGAGAAAATAGTCCCTCAACATGCAACGATTCATGCAGTATTTTGTATGATCAGTTCTTCTTCACTTTGATACGCAATCCAGCGGCAGGTGACCAAGAGAGGCTCATTAACATGAAGACACTGGCCCGTACGGGGATTGAACCCGCGACCTTGGCGTTATTAGCACCACGCTCTAACCAACTGAGCTAACCGGCCATACACAGTGCTGGACTAAGTCAGGGTGATCAGACATCCCTATTTACCCGGGATCATCCCAGTTCGAAGCCTTACATCCAAATTTGCCCAAATTTTATAAAAGAAATGTCCCTGATTTCCCTATTTTGACCAATCTGAAACCTGCAAACAGTAAAGAGTGGCAGAAATTCTTGTCTGTTTAGGTAAAATACAAAAAGCTGCTTAAAATTGACCAAAACACAAAGAAAATGTGACTGTTCTGACTCACATTAGTGCCTAGTGCATAACATGCAACGATTCATGCAGTGTTTTATAAGTAGTTTTATTTCAAACATTATTCTATCAACACAGACATTCATATGAACAGTCTGGAGTAATAATAGATTTGGCTCAGGTGCTTTGTGGAGTGGGTAAAACTGTTTTTAGCATCAGGCTAACTATACCCATTGACATGCACTAGCCTAGCACCAGCGACCTCTACAAAGGACTGGATGAAATATTTAAAAATAAAAGTATCTCCACACATCCACAACACTTTGACTCACTAGAAAACGAGGCCCTATGTCCAAAATTCTGGACTGTCCCTTTAATATCGCCATCAGTTTCGATAACAAAACATCCAAAATGACTCCCAATGCTCAAAAAAACTATAGCACCGCGAAACAATTTATATATTAGAAACAGCAAAATATTTATTCATCATTCAAAACAGAAATGTCAAAAATGAGGTCTGACAAGAGCAGATGGATGCAGGCTCAGAAATGTTTACAAAATTCACTCAACTTTTAAGTGCTTCTCGAGAGTGAACCTCAGCATCAAAGTAAGTGTGACTTATCATGAGGACAATAAAAACATTTGGGACTTCGAACTCAAGATCTAAACGTGAACAAGCTGAACGTGAATGAACGATATATTACAACTGCAAGAGAAAAGGTTTTGGAGTTCGCGACCGACATGCAAAAGTTGACCGGTGTAGTTTTGGTTAATAATCCTGGTTGGGAAAAGTTCGAACTGGGTTTAAGATGGTGGCAGTGGTCTACGGGGTTTGATGGTTTATCAGTTCTCCAGGAAAGCCACGTAGTCAGTGAGTCTGGCCAACTGCTGCTCATTTGGAACGAGTGTTACTGGAGGAGGATCTGCAGAGAGAGAAGAGAGGAAACATTTATTTATAAAAGGAAAAGTGTACATCAAGCTGCAATATTTAATGTAAGACTATGAGAAAAAATGAACAATGCATGAGAGATAAGAGAGAAAAGAACGGGAAAATGTATTTACAAAGAACATTGAGTACAAAACTACAATTTGTAATGTCATTCTAGTGGGAGTAAAACATAAAAAGAGGAAGAAAAGGAGAGAAAAACTACACTGAAGCTGCAATGTACATGAAGAGAATATGGAATTGTACTTGGATTATGCAAATAAACTACTTAAAATAATCAGTTATAAATAAAAGCAGACACAAATAGGAAGTTAGGTGAGAGTGATAAAGCGACAGGGGGAATGCGAGAGAAAGAAAGAGTAAAAAAGATGGTGAAAGGAGGTAGAGAGGTTAAAGGAGAAGTTGAGTCAGAGGGAGATTCCTGATCGGGCCAAAATCTATCAAACTCTCCACATCTGTTCAGACCTCGTGATCTACGGTCTGGCCAAGTCTGTCCACATGTCGTTTTTTTGAATACATTACCACTGACCTGGTCCACCATCAATAATAATCTTTTTAAAATGTATTTCTCGCTGTCTTCTCGAGAGTAGAAGGCTATCATTTTGAGAACATTTGCGTCAGACACATTTTGACAGCGATAAAAAGCCCTGGTATGGAATGGAACAGAAAAAGTGTCTTGGTGCAAATCCAAAATGTTACTTGTTCTGACAGCAAGTTATTTGTTGGAAATACAATCTTAGAACTGCTTCTAAAGGTGCTGACCCAGATTTGTAGCTGAGCAAACCTTGTCCAAGTGCACATATATTAAATAAGCAGCTCTCGAGGTTAAAATAAGTCCACCATGAGATGTCTGCATCCAAGTACAAACTACTTTATTGTCTGATAATCAGGAATTGCACATTAGCATGCTTGTTGTTAGCTTTCCTGTGATAGCAAAAGTGCACTCTGGTACAGCGCCTAATATCTGCATTACCTTACGTCTCCAGATTTTACAAAATACATGTTAGAATTTGTGTATTTGGGGGAAAAACCTCTTGGGACGTCTCGACATCTCGTTTGAGGGGGAAGACAGACAGAGAAGAGCAAACAGGGGCTGCAGAAATTCAAATAACATAGAAAAAAACAAAACAATAAAATGAACACAACCGTACACACATGACTGTTAGACAGAATAAATCAAATTTGAGGAAAAACTAAGGGAGTTCAATTATAGTCACAAAAAACAACAAAATTCAACACGACAGTTACACGGTTTATGTCAATATTGCATTTTTAAATGAGGATTGTGTTGTTTCAAACAGTCAATGATAGTTCAAAATAGCATTATAGAGACGCAAAAAGGAATGAACTCATCCACTGTGGACGTGGTGGAGCCAGATAAACATTAGTCAATAGATAACTAGGCTCTCAAAGGAAGCTTTAGATTTAAATGAGTCTTTTTCAATTTATTTTTTGACTCTTGGGACAACAAAAAACAAAACATATCTGATCTGTGAGTCACAAACTGTAAGAGGATCTGAATGGAATTAAATACTTTCTGAGATATTCAGGATAACTGAGATTAATGCATTTAAAAGATAAATAATAACCAGTGACAGGACAGTTGGTACTTTACAGACTGGAAAGAGCTTTGGTTTATTGGTGAGTAAACAATGGTCCATTAATTTTGGAAACTTGTGCCGTTTTCTAGAATATTTATAGAATGTCTCCATGTGTTTGTAGTTTCTATCTAAACCAGTTTCTAAGGCTGCATTTTCAAGAGTTCAAAGACAAATCAGTGTTTTCCACTAAGTGGACGTATCATCAATTACGAGTCCATGTGTTTTAAGTCAAGCATCAGCTCACGTCTCTGACTCTTTATAAACAACTGGACGCAGAAAAGGCCAGTGAAATCATAGCTGTGCATTACTATTATTTCTTCCAGAGAACAGCAGGATTTTAGTTTTGAAAATTTGCTAAATTAAATGCCAGATCCACTGTCTATATAAGCGAGTTTATTCGGTTAGTAGATTATTTAGGTCAGTTTAAAAAGACAAAAACTGCAACTACTCATAACAATCAATTTTTAAGGAATTTTAGCTCATTCTATCCATTGTTTTTTGAAAGAAGAAAACCTAAACCTTGTCGCCATAACAATTAACAACTTACCAATAAATATATCTAGTGAATAGTAAAAATTGTATGTATTTTGAATAATAAAAACACCTTTATCCAGCTCTTTCTGTACATTAACTTTAACTTTTGTGTGTACAATACTTGAACCTCAGCGGCTCAGTTCAGTACATTTCTGATGGATTGCAAAAAGATGATTTAATTATCGGGAAAAAACCCCCCCCAAAAAAAACACTATAAACATTTGTCAATATGGCCTACATCTACTTGGCAATATTAATAATTTCCACTGGGTAAACCAAAGCCACCAAAAGCCCTGATCCCCGGTGCAGAGGGTGGAGAGGGGAGGGGGCAGAGCTGGGCAGGACATGTGGAGCCCAGATGGTTTTAAAAGACATTTCATGATTACAAAGAGGACAGTATACAGCCTCTTAAACAAAGAACTAAATCAAGTTCTGTCCTATATGTTTGGACAGCATGGAGCAATTAAGGTCATTTATTTGTGATGGATACAACTAATATTGCGTTAGTGCTTTCAAGTCTTTAAATGAGAAAAGAGAGAAGAGGAGACAGGCTTTGGAAATCTGGGATTTCTGGGATTGACAGGAAAAGGTTGGATGGGGCAACAGTGCCACCTACCTGGCTTTTTGGGCATCACCATCCGTGTGGCCGGGTCAGCCTGCCAGCCCTGGCTCACAACACCTGTGCAAACGCAAAGAAAACATGGACTTTTTGTCAATTTACATTTAGAAAAAGTATGTATTGATACTTTGCACCTGATGTCAGCAATCATTCTTTGGGGGTGAGATGCTAACTGTAGGCTCTGCTCTGTCTGAGGGACTGTTACTGTTACTCAAGATAGACTTTTATTAATCTACACAATCTGACCATAAAGAACTGTCTTAGTTAGAACTAATATATTTTGTGTTTTTTCTTTGTTTCCAGACCAATCTAAAACCTTTGGTAATGTTTGCATTGTGTCACCATGGTAACTGCTGAACATTCCTCCATAGAAAATACATGCATTACACCCCCAGCATGAGGTCACTGAAAAGTATCAATAGAAATACAGTTTTGTTTTGGTTTAAATAGCATAAAATGAGAATGAGGGCACTTGTGTTATTCAAATAATAATTCACTTAAATTGTGAATGTAATTCAGTGTTCCCCAAACTTTTTTTTTTTCTGGGGACCCATATTTTAAAAGTCACAAACCCTTGCGACCCAAATCAATGGATATTATTCGCAAATCATAACAATAAAGGCGTATTTTACCATTATTGAACATTAATGAAGATATTCTGTTATTGACTGAGTGATTGTGTCTCTCTGAACTATTAGTATTACTCAAATTTTAAACAATGAAAAACAGTAACTGAACCATCAATAAAAGTTATCCATAAGTAGCTTATTTGCAAATTAAATGTGGCCCATTTCTTTTTCATATTGATAAAACAGTCAATACAGACAGATTGTGACAAGGCGACCCAAAAGAAAACTCTTGGGACCCAGTCTGTGAGAAACAGTGATGTAATGGAATAAAGCACACCAGTCTTTCCCACAGCATTTTATATTTATGGCTTGATAACAATTGCCTCCTGCCATGACTACGACCCTCCAAAAAAGCAACAAGAACAACAAAAAGCTGCATCACTACGATCGTCGCGGCCCAGTCCTCAGTTTCTCTCCTCCCCTTGACTAACCAGTTTTCTGTGGGAATCACTGAACACAGAATTTGATGTGCCTACGTGAGCCAGAATTATCACAGTTAAAAATAAGTCAACAGTTTATCCATTTTTCTTTGGTCTTTTACTTTTGATTTGAACATTTTATCATCTGATGTTGCTGATGTATAGATTTGGCATGGGTTTAAGACCTCATAACGCTAGATTCATATTCATATTCAACATTTGTAAGGTATATTTTTGACCATACCTTTTACTGCTTCTTCCACAGAGTAGCCCACAAAAGCTGCAAAGTCTTCTGCGGAGATGGACGTGTAGGCCTGAGCCACTAAACCGTACGCTCTTTGCCTCGTGCTTTCTGTGAACACAAACAAAACAACAAGTCAATATAAACATGGGCATGCTCAATATTTCCACTCAAAAAAAGTAGAATAGATATATTTAATGACATTTTGTGGCGTAAAAATGTCACTTATTGTTACAGTCATGTGCATTTGACCCATTCTTCAGTGTGTCTGCGGTTAATTTTACTTAAAGTGTTTGTTTAAAGTGTTAATTAGGTAGGAATTTAAAAAGTTGAATCATTTTAACTAATGTATTCTTTGATTTTAGACTATGGGTAAAAATTATGGAGGGAAACTTACACTAAGCAATTTTGGAGAAAATATCTGTTAGTATTTTTTTATTCTGACTATTACAATTTAAGTATGTTAAGTATGAGGAGATTGTCTGCAGAGGGCACTATATTACACAAATAGGTGAAGCCTGTGTAATGATGAAATATAGAAACCATTCAAATTGTGATTTTAGTACAACTGTGATAAATCTTGCAGCTCTACCATAAATATAAACATGGCATTCTGTACATGTGTCTGTGCTACTCAGTTCATAGAAAGACAGCGTGTTAGCCAACATGTCAACGTGCTCTTATGCAACCCAGACATGAGGTTAGCATCTTAAGTTTCTTGTAAACAACAAATTAGCTGCAGCTTTGGGGGTTCTGCCGATGTAATTCATTTGGGGAGACAACCAGCGCTTCTGAGGTCTGCCTTGGACTCTATTTCCTGATCGTTTCTCACAAGTGTTTCGGTCCAAATCGAAAACATCTGCCCGGACTACTTTTGATGTCAACCTTATTTTCCATGCTTATTTGATAATGGTAATGTGTGTATTGTAGACAAGTCACTTTAACCACTGAGATCATGGGAAATGGTCAGGTTTAAAAGCGAGATGAAGCGGGTTGTGTAAAACTAATTCAAATGACTTTTAACATCTGGGTTTGTTTTAAGTTAAATGGCATTCTCTGCTATGGAGGATCTAATAGGCTGTGTTCAATTTACTAGAAATACTATAGTTTAAAGTTGAAATGTGTATGACAGGCTTTGATGACTCTCTAATTTTCACTTAAGGTGGTGCCATGTTGTAAATATAAATAACAGTTTTACACTAATCAAGAAGAAAGCTGCAAAGAAAAGTTGAAAAATATGTTGAAAATTACAGTGAAGTGGAGCGTTCTATTTTAAAGAGTTCACACTAGAGAATAATATCCACAAGTTCAGCACTATGTATTAGGTAAGCCCCTTGAGATGTAACGTCTCATTTGCGAGGGGGCCTAAATACATTAACAAAAATACCATTTACAGAAAAGAAATGATCTTTTCTGATAAAGCTTCAATACTTGGGGGGTATCCCATCGAAGTCGCTTAACAAGTTCAGGCTTATCCTGAAATCCTGAGCTGAAACCATTTGCACTTTAAGCCTCAACTCGTTCCATGACAGAAATAAGCCTGAGTCTGACCAAAGCTAATTCAGGCCTCAGGTTTAAGCTGCACTTTGTGCACATTCCCAGTGACTCTGAGAAGGCCAGAGCAATGGAGCCATGAGATAAAGGAAAAGGGCTCAAAGTGTGACTCTTTAAAATAATCAGAGTAAACTAAAGTTTGATATGGGCCACTGAACTTTTGTGAGCATTCTGATCTGAAGAGCGAGAGTTCCTCTCCCGGTCGCTCCCCCTCC
>JACN01086641.1:0-10929 GCA_000787155.1 Scartelaos histophorus | reverse complement strand
GACTCAGGTACGTCATGACGATGAGCCGGTCCGGGACAGAGAGCAGCACCATGTCCAACGGCTCCAGGAGACGAGAGATCCCCACGGACTCAAACCCATCAAACGCCTGACACAGAAAGAAAAGACTTCAAAAGAGGGCATTTTACTGGGGAATATTAGTTCACTTTTGCATCATGTTTGTTGTATATTGTCCTTTGAGGCTTGTGAACAGAATCTTATAGGGTCTGGAAGATCACTAAATTAGTCAAACATGCATGAATGACATCTTAAACCACTTCAGGCATGTTTTGATGAGAGAACAGCTAAAAAAAAAAAACAAAACAAAAAACCCAAAACAAAAAAAAAAAAAACATTTACCATTATACCTGGCATTGACAGAAGATGCTTTCCTTCAACCTGGATATTTTTTCATTTTCTGATTAGCAGGAGTATAACTTAAGTAATAGAGCTACAGCTGTTTGCAGTATGTGGTAAATCATGGTACAGTAAGTTGTAAGTTTACCTTCTTATTGTTGATCTTGATATCATGAGGATCCAATTTATCAAACTCACTACACAAAATACACAATTAGTTATAGAACAGAATAATAAGTAGCACAACAATCCTTCAATTCCTTCAATTAAAATATACACAATGGACAATATGTTTTGGCCAGTATTTACTTGGGCAAAACAAAAAAGTCTTGCTTACATTTTCTCTGGGTGGAAGTGGTGCAGAATGGCACAGAAGGCAAGGCCGTTCCTCCAGGATGTGCTGAAGTTGGTGATTTTGACCCCCCTGTAGTTCTTGGTGATATCCTGACACCACTGCAGCAGAGACTGACTCGAGTTCACCAGGTCCTGGGAACAAACGAAACACGTTTGCCAACTTAATGATTAATGCAAGCAGATTAGATCTATATTACTGTGTCAAATTACTTAAAAGAAAATCAAACAAGCACAGCATAATACTCTGTCTCAGTACCTCTTTTGGGTGCTCCTTTCCATCTCCTTCTTCTTTCACCACTGCTCCTGCACTAGTGGACTCAGTTTTCACTTCTGTGGTCTCCTCTTCTATTAACGTTGGAAGTCTGGATGTTGATATTTCACACGTATGTGCAGGAGAGGCACTGATGTCTGCAGCCACTGGGGTTGTGGAAATGTGGTCACCATTTTGAGTTGGACGATTAAGTGTCTTCTCTGAGTGAGATGTCTTCTGTAATCTGTCAGTGTTTCCTGATTTAGACCTAAAAACGGAATTATAATTCAAAGTATTATAAAGGTAGCTCACATTAAAAACTATTGATATAAAGCAAACAACAGTAGCCAGTGATTGTCGATGGGCATAATGGCCAAATTACAGAACATCTTTAGTTGCAGGGTTGACTGGATGTTATGAGCGAGGCATATTCACATAGAGCATTAGTAAAGCAAAGACGACATTAGCATAACATGCAATCAAAGGCATTAATGCTCAATCTGCCACTTTAGTGTTTGGATGATTGAATTCAATCGCACAAACAAGCTTGTTTCATAGACTTTCTCAAAACAATGTAATGTCAAACTTCATCAGATGAATATGCATTACAACAGGACTTGCTACTTGGTCTACTGTGTAAGCCTGTTATTATCTTGATGATAATTGATGCCAAAGGATTATTATAAGGATTATTATTATATGTAAGAATCTGAAATGTATTTCACCCTGAAATCCATAAATAAGTCTGTATCTAGTTTAAAAGTACAGCTCTATAACATTGCATTGGTAAAGTGAATTGTCATGACTAAAGCTGATTTAACATAAGTAACAATTAACATAGATACACATTACATTACATAATTAAAAGCAATGCAGTTTTGAAAATCATCGTGCCTAATAAGTAAATGCAAAGCCAACAGGCAATCTCTTGCTTTCAAAGTGCCCACTGTGCCAAGCAGCAGCAGGTCCATACCCCTACTGACTTACATGTCTTCTACCTCCACTTTCTCCTCTTGTTTTTCAGATAATGATATTTCCTGCACAGCTAATACTTCAGTAGTGACTATATCTTTTTCAGAGATGTCCTTTTCTTGCTTGGTGACTTCTACATCGATATCATCAGGGTCTGGAATAAGCCGTTTCATCGTCTTAACACCAGTGATGGGCGACTGGTCACCTGACATTTTGCTTATTTTAGCCAACAGGAGTTTTTCTTCTTCTTGCAGCTGAATGTCTTTAGTAACTTGGCTGTGTACAGGTGTTTTCATAGTTTGCTCTTTCATGGTTGGATCTTGTTTTTCTTGCTGTTCATTAATTTTATTTTCTATTATTTGTGTTTTGGATTCCTCAGTACTGACTGGTGATTTGGAAGCATTTTCAGAAGAGTGACAAGGCAATGAAGAAGTCTGAACGTCTTGATTCTGAACAACAGGTTCCTTTGGTGCTCCTTTGGGTGAAATCACATCTAATTCCTGCCTGGGTTGTTGAGATAGTGTTGGAGAATTTTCTTCGGAAGAACTTGAGTTGATGGTTAGGAAAAACTCGGTCCTATTTTGAAGAGTATTTAAGCTTTTTGGATCTTGAGATGGTTTCTCAGTACTAGCAGGTGCTGGTAATATCTCCTGGCTTGAGCTAAAGAGAAAAAAAGACCAATTTAGATAATGTTGTCTGGTAAAATATGCGTAGTCCTAACTTGTATATCGACACCTTCCTAAAATAATCGCATAAGTCATTTTTTCCAGGTTTTTCAGGAAACACAAAAAACTCCCCCCAAAATTGAAATTATGGCATTTTTTTGCCTAAGGAAAACTGAGGCAAAAAGTGACTTAGGCGATTATTTTAGGAAGGTGACGATATGAAAATTTATACATTTTTCATCAACAAATACATGTTTTTTACAATAAAAAGGTGAAGGGTTTGCTTGTCTCCATGGAGAATAAGATGTTTAAACATTTCAGGTTCTACATAATGTAGAACCTGAAATGTTCTACATTATGGCATTAAACTGTAAATCTCCATGGAGATCAACATGTGATTCACTAAACCTATAGTTACAGGCCGGAGCTGTGGAGAAATAACCTGCTCATAATAAGAATGAATGATTTTCAATTGAAGTACAATATGATGCCTGTAATTAACAACAATAAATGCAAATGCAAGAAAGGTTCAGTCAATGCCAAACTGAACAATTCAGGAAAAACAAGGTAGTTACTATGGAGACAAGCAAGTTTGTAACAGAAAAGTTACACAGTTCACCTTCTAGCAAGTACATTTTCATCAATATTTTACATTATTCTGTTTACTCTGTGTACTCACCCTGCTGCCCTGTCCATGCACAGCTCTGTCAGCCAAACGGACCCCAAGTCTTCATGCCCCGTAGCACCTGGGGGGATATTTTTGCTTTTTGTCCCAGAAATTCCTTCTTTGGTCGCTGGCTTTGCTGAAAGAGCATTATCAGTTTTGGAAACCGTCTGATTTGGCAGGTTGAGATCAGATTTAGTTGCCGTTTGGTCTTTACTTGGTTGCTTTTCAACAGTTCTCTCAGGCACTGCCTCTCTCAAAGGGGGGATGTCATTTAATTTCCTTTGCACTGGTTCATTCTTCTTTGCATTTCCTTTAACTCCATCTTTGGCATATTTCTCTTTTGTTTGGCTTTGTTTCTGTATTATTAAAATGTCTTCCTCTTTTTTCAATCTATCCTGCTCATGTTGTTCTTTTTCTTTCTCACTGGCAGCTAGGCGAAGACTTGCAACAAAACTAAGTGTGTCTTTTGAAGGATCTTGTGCTTTTTTGGTTGAAGTTTGACCCTCTACGGTGTCACAGAAGTCTTTGGGAGGTGAAATCGCAACAGCAAAGGCATCCTCTGCTGGGATAGCGGAGTCTGATGGTTCTTTATTGGGTGGTTTATCATTAATTCCCATTTTTGTTTGGACAGTGGTTGCTTGAGTAATTCTATGGGATACACAAATGAACACAAGCAAAGAGATTGAGATATGACTAATCCTCATGCAACACTGAGATATAACACAGAAGACAGCATGCGTGATCCAGTGTATTTTAGACTTTGTTTGACTTGTTCAAGTGATAGTGAGAAAGCAACTTGAGGAAATATGCTTTTATCATTAATGCTATTTGAGGACACTGAGGAAGTCCTGCCACTGCCACTGCTTAATAAACTTGGATAACCCACAGCAAAGGACGGAGTCACAGGACTATAATGTTTTAATTTGTAAAAGGGAACTTCATTATTTTGTCCTCACTTGTGAGGTTTAGCCAAAAGTAAAAAAAGGTCACCATTTGTTTTATAGTCTAAAATGTGATCTTTCAAACAGATAATATGACTGATCTACTGCATGTGCATAGTCCCAAATACTAAAGATGAAAGTTAAAATGAACAGAGCAAACAGGTTAGTTGCTTAGAGACAAAAATAAACTACACAAGTATTAACTAAAATACAGATAGTGAAAATACCGATACAGATAGTGGCTGCCTCTGTATTACTAGCAGGGAAAGTACACATCCTTCTTAACAACAAAGAAGATATCCAATGTATATATAATGTACACACATGGTAATTCAATATATACATAGCGTAGGCCAGTTTCAAAACTGCACAAATGGAAAAACTGTGCAATATCTAATCTAAAATATCTAATATAGAGATAAAAAGGCCTCCAGGAAGGTTGAAATGATCTTTCTGGAAGTTCTCCTGAGACTATAAAGGAGTATCTATCTTATCTTATGTATTAAACAACACCAATCCATTGTAACCTGTGACAAACAAACTTCTAATTGAACAGCTATGATCTGATCAATTTAAATATTTTGTTATTTCTATTCACAGCTTGACAGCAATTATAACCAAGGCATGTTTCACACAAGAGCAGCCAGCAGGGGGCACTGTCTCCCTGTCTCGGCCATAGTTGCAAATAATACTCCACATACACGGCTCTGTAAAGGTCAGTGAAGTAAGCCTGGATCATGCAGACACCAACAGTGATTTGCATGTCGTGATTATAAAGCGAATTAATTTCAACATGCAGATTTTAAACTCCTGTAGCAGCGTCCGTCACTCACCCCGCGGCCACGCCCTTCTTTTGGGTACAGCTCCTCTCTTTATCTCTCTCAGACTCTGTAGTGTTTTCCTCCACTCTGCCCCAAAGCTGTTTCTCTGCCTCCACAACAGGCTCCTCATTGTCCTTTATTTCTACATTGGTTGTATCCTGTTGTGAGCTCGCCTGTGGGACTGGGTCTGTTTGTAATTTTGAAGGAAGAAGTGGCGCCAGGTCTAGACCAACGTGTTCTGTTCTTGGTTTAGAGCAGGGTTCCGGCTGGGTTGCTGGTTCAACGCTAGGTCTCTTTGGTTCCTCTTTAACCAATGGGGCGGTAGATTGAATAGGCAAAATGCTTTCCGGTGTTTTAGCCTGTACAGCTGGTTTTGTTTCAGATTCTGTCTTCAAATTGTTCATTCTGTGAACATAAAGGGGAAAAAAACCATTAATTTCCAGTGTAACTTGAATGTTCGTACCCACCACCACAAATGCAATGCCCCAGCAAAGCGCACCACACACAAAAGAGCACTTAAAAGCCCAAAAGCACATGAATAGCCCCGCAGACAACCCTCGTCTCAAATCTTGTAAATCTTGTGCAATAACTTACATAGCGGCTTCTTTTTCAGTTTCTGCCTCTGTTTTTTCCTCCAGCTTTTTCCACAAAGGGACTTCAGCCTCTGATAACTTTTGTGGAGCCGCTACTGTAGCCGTGGCATCTGCAGGCAATGATTTCTCTTGAGACTGAAAAAATTGCTCTTTTGTAGTTGGAGGGTTATTGGAAGTTGGAATTTTGTTTGAGACTGAAGATGACTTTGTGGAAGAGGGATGTTCAAGACTGGGGGAGAGAAGAAGGGAGAGAAAGGATAGTATCAGAAATCAGAAGCAGCAGATAGAAAGCTTAAAGTATACAACAAAAAAGTAGAGCAATTTGTAATTAAAGCTGGGGTAGGTAAAGGATTTGCTTTATATTCTTACTTGTTCCACAAATTTTAAATATTGGTCAAATTCTGGCCTTCATATTTTGGCATCTGTCTCCTACCAACTTAGTTGGTAGGAGACAGTTGCTAGTATTTATTTAAGTCTTCTGATTCCTGACAACCTCCATCAGCCCTGGCAGTCACTGTCCCTTGTGTGAATGTGTCCATTTCAGTCTGAACTCCAGTCTCGATCTGAACTGTGCCTCATGTACTTCTGTCCTAATTCTGTCCATCCTTGTCATAAACAAAAAGACCCTCAACAACTTTTGCTCAGTACCACTGGTTCACAACTGCACATCACAACTGCCTTATGCATCACTTCAGCGGTCCCCAACCTTTTTTGCCCCACGGTTTAATGTCAGACAATATTTTCAGGGCCCGGCGTTTAAGGTGTGGCGGATAAATACAACAAAATAATATGATATGACCTGCATGAAAACTGTAGTATTTTCTAAACATAATAATAAACACGAATTACGATGTGAGTAACGTCCTCTGTGCATATTATGCAGAGCAGCTCGGTGCAATGGATCTCCTGTTGGCTCGGTGCGTGGGAATCTCCTGTTGGGATAAATCCCTATTTTAAGTAGGATTCCTGATATTAAATGAAATTAAATGTAGCTTTCTTTTTCTTGGAAGTCGTAGGCTCCTCTTCTGTCTCCTGGCTGGGCCTTTTCCCCTTTGCTAAGAAACTTTCCAAAGATGTTTGTTTTTTACTCATTTTGCTCCTGGTTTTATTTTAGCGGTGACTGAGAAGAGCCTGGACCTGCGTCAAAAGTGACATAGATGGATGTAACAGAAAATTGGGTAATTTTTCAAAATTTTCTGTGCGGCCCGGTACCAAATGACCCACGGACCAGTATCGGTCCAGGGCCCGGGGGTTGGGGACCGCTGCACCACTTGTTACACGTCTAAAGAATTAATAATCTACTGCGGATCTCAAGATTAAAGGAGGAAGGTGGAGGAAATCCTCTTTTGGCTTTCACGATCAACTTCTTCTGTCTAGTTTTAGTGCAAACAATAGGCCACCTATTGTTTAACTCAATTAACTTCAACTGACTCTACCTCAGCTTTAATCGCCACAACACCAAACCAGACAACACAGGGAAACAATTAAAGTGCCTATGACAGGTTAAACTAAAATACACTTAAGATATTTGACTAAAAATTACATTCACAATTACATTTTTTCAGGTTTCAAATTTTACTTGCTTGGTCGGAAATCATGATATCAGACTAGGAAATGCCAACTTAGCCAGTAACCATGTTCTAATGCGCACAGAAACTATTATCTGACAAATAAAATGATAAGAAAACACCTTTATTTTGTCGAAAAAAAATGTTTAAAGTTAAGTATAGTATAAGTAAGTATAAATACTGCCATTTGGATAGAATTCTCCCTTGCGTGATGTTGTCAGAATAGAAAACTCTCTATTTCCTGTAATTTTCTACTTTCCTTCCCAAAATTGCTTCTTGATTGGTATAAAACTATTACTATTATTTACACCAAATGAAGTAAAGGTTAGATAATCAAAACCTGTCGTACGCACTTTAACATGCAATCATCACTTCAGCGAGATGGATTTTTGATTGGATAGTTGATTGGTTAATGGTTTTGCTTAATGATCGATACACTGCCGGCAGCGCATCGCCAAAGCACAGAACGGAATCAGTCCTCAATAAATCACCCGATTAGTTTTGATTATTGTGACTCACCGCTCTTTGGAGTCCTGTGATTGGCCGAAGCTTTTGGGAGGCTCGGGCGTAATGCTCATTTTGTCCAGAGGGGGGAGTCGAGGAGCTGAGAGTGCACACGGAGCGACTTTTACAGCGAGAGGAGGTTTATGTGTCACTTTGGACGTAGTGTCGATCAAACTGAACGGCAAACCTCTCATCTTCTGCTTATCTTCGTCCGATTTGTTGAGATCTTCCTCGTTCGACCTCATCTTCTCCACTTCCTGTTTCCTGTCCAGCTCCTCCATCCTTTTCCTCGCTTCCTCTTTCTCTCTCTCCATTTGTAACTCTTTTGCTTTCCTCTCTTCTTCCCGACGTTTCCTCTCCTGCTTTTCTTTTCTCATCCATTCTTCCTCAATTCGTCTCATCTCTTCCTCCTTTTTCTTCCTCACTTCCTCTTCCTGCTGCCTCCGTCTCTCCTTCTTTATTTCCTCCTCCAGTCGTCTTTTCGCTTCCTCCTCGTGTTTCTTCCTCTCTTGTTCTTTCTGTCTTTTCTCCTCTTCCTCCTTTCTTTTTCTTTCTTCTTTTTCTTTCACTTCTTTCTCCACACGTTTTCTCTCTTCCTCCATTTTCTTTTTCATTTCCTCTTCCTGTCTTTTCTTCTCTTGTTCTCTCCTCAATTCTTCTTGACGTCTCCGTTCTTCCTCCTCTTTTTGTTTTCTTTCTTTTTCCTGTTTTTCTCTAAGCTCTTTCTCTTTTTTAAGTTTTTCTTCCTCGAGTCGTCTCCTCTCCTCCTCCATTTTCCTTTTCACTTCCTCTTCCTGTTTTTTCCTCTCCTCTTCCTCTTTCCTCAGTTTTTCCTGAAGTCTCCTTTCTTCCTCCTCCTTTTGTTTTCTTTCTCTTTCTAGTTTTTCTTCCAATCGTTTCCTCTCCTCCTCCTCTCTCCTTTTCTTCTCCTCAGCTTCTTTTCGTTTCCTTTCTTCTTCTTCTTTCTTCCTCTTTTCCTCCATCAGTTTTTTCTCTTCTTCCTCTTTTTGTTTTCTTTCTCGCTCTTGTTTTTCTCTCAACTCTTTCTCTTTTCTAAGTTTTTCTTCCTCGAGTCGTTTCCTTTCTTCTTCCTCTCTCTTCCTCTTTTCCTCCATTTCTTTTCTCTCCTTTTCTTCCTTCACTCTTCTCTCCTCTATCACTCGCTTTCTCTCCTCCTCTTGTCGAATTCTTTCCTTCTCTCTTTGTTCGTTTTGTTGTTTAAGTTTCTCTTCTTGTTCGAGACGTCTTTTCTCCTCCTCTCTCTTTTCTTCCTCCATTTTCTTTTTCCTTTCTTCATCTTGTTTTTTCTTTCTCTCTTGTTCCCTCCTCAGTTCATCTTGACGTCTCTTCTCTTCCTCCTCTTTTTGTTTTCTTTCTTTTTCTTGTTTTTCTCTCAGTTCTTGCACTTTTCTAAGTTTTTCTTCCTCAATTCGTTTCCTCTCTTCCTCCTCTTCTCTCCTTTTCTTCTCCTCAGCTTCTTTTCGTTTCCTTTCTTCTTCCTCTCTCTTCCTCTTTAACTCTATCTGTTTTTTCTCCTCTTCCTCTTTTTGTTTTCTTTCTCTCTCTTGTTTTTCCCTCAGTTCTTGCTCTTTTCTAAGTTTTTCTTCTTCAATTCGTTTCCTCTCCTCCTCCTCTCTCCTCTTATTTTCCTCAGCTTCTTTCCGTTTCCTTTCTTCTTCCTCTCTTTTCCTTTTTTCCTCCATCTCTTTTTGTTTTCTTTCTCTCTCTTGTCTTTCTCGCTCTCGTTTTTCCCTCAGCTCTTGTTCTTTTCTTAGTTTTTCTTCCTCTATTTTCCTCCTCTCCTCCTCCTCTCTCCTCTTCTTCTCCTCAGCTTCTTTCCGTTTCCTCTCTTCCTCCTCTCTCTTCCTCTTTTCCTCCATTTCCTTTCTCTCTTTTTCTACTTTCAATCTTTTCTCCTCTAGCTTTCTTCTCATCTCCTCTTGTTCCTTTTTTAATTCCATTTCTTTCTTTAGTTTTTCTTCCTCAATTCGTTTCCTCTCTTCCTCCTCTCTCCTTTTCTTCTCCTCAGCTTCTTTTCGTTTCCTTTCTTCTTCCTCTCTCTTCCTCTTTAACTCTATCTGTTTTTTCTCCTCTTCCTCTTTTTGTTTTCTTTCTCTCTCTTGTTTTTCCCTCAGTTCTTGCTCTTTTCTAAGTTTTTCTTCTTCAATTCGTTTCCTCTCCTCCTCCTCTCTCCTTTTCTTCTCCTCAGCTTCTTTTCGTTTCCTTTCCTTTTCCTCTCGTTTCCTCTTTTCCTCCATCAATTTTTTCTCCTCTTCCTCTTTTTGTTTTCTTTCTCTCTCTTGTTTTTCCCTCAGCTCTTGTTCTTTTCTAAGTTTTTCTTCTTCAATTCGTCTCCTCTCCTCCTCCTCTCTCCTCTTATTTTCCTCAGCTTCTTTCCGTTTCCTCTCTTCTTCCTCTCTTTTCCTTTTTTCCTCCATCTCTTTTTGTTTTCTTTCTCTCTCTTGTCTTTCTCGCTCTCGTTTTTCCCTCAGCTCTTGTTCTTTTCTTAGTTTTTCTTCCTCTATTTTCCTCCTCTCCTCCTCCTCTCTCCTCTTCTTCTCCTCAGCTTCTTTCCGTTTCCTCTCTTCCTCCTCTCTCTTCCTCTTTTCCTCCATTTCCATTCTCTCTTTTTCTACTTTCAATCTTTTCTCCTCTAGCTTTCTTCTCATCTCCTCTTGTTCCTTTTTTAATTCCATCTCTTTCTTTAGTTTTTCTTCCTCAATTCGTTTCCTCTCTTCCTCCTCTCTCCTTTTCTTCTCCTCAGCTTCTTTTCGTTTCCTTTCTTCTTCCTCTCTCTTCCTCTTTAACTCTATCTGTTTTTTCTCCTCTTCCTCTTTTTGTTTTCTTTCTCTCTCTTGTTTTTCCCTCAGTTCTTGCTCTTTTCTAAGTTTTTCTTCTTCAATTCGTTTCCTCTCTTCCTCCTCTCTCCTTTTCTTCTCCTCGGCTTCTTTTCGTTTCCTTTCTTCTTCCTCTTTCTGCCTCTTTTCCTCCATCTCTTTTTGTTTTCTTTCTCTCTCTTGTTTTTCTCTCAGTTCTTGCTCTTTTCTAAGTTTTTCTTCTTCAATTCGTTTCCTCTCCTCCTCCTCTCTCCTTTTCTTCTCCTCAGCTTCTTTTCGTTTCCTTTCCTTTTCCTCTCGTTTCCTCTTTTCCTCCATCAGTTTTTTCTCCTCTTCCTCTTTTTGTTTTCTTTCTTGCTCTTGTTTTGCTTTCAGTTCTTGTTCTTTTCTTAGTTTTTCTTCC
>JACN01101013.1:0-13047 GCA_000787155.1 Scartelaos histophorus | reverse complement strand
TATAAATACATAAATAAATTAATAAATAAAACAAAAAACAACTAAATAAATAAATACATAAATAAATAAGTAAAACAAAAACTACTAACAATTTATGAGTAAATTAGTACTAAATGACTTGTCCGTTGTTTCCTCTCCTCTTTCTCACCTCCTTTCTTTCCTTCTCCTTTCCCACCTTTCCTCCCTCTTTCCCATCTTCACCTCCTCACCTTCCCTCTACTCCTCTTTTCTCCTGTCCTTTCTCCCTTCTCACCTTCTCCTCCCATTTCTTCTTATTCCTCCTCTTTCTCTCCTTCCTCCTTCCCATTTCCTCCTCTTCTCCTCTTTCTCACCCCCTTACCTCTCGTCCTCCTTTCTTCCTTCCTCCTCTCCTCTCCTCTCATCCTACTTGCTCCTCTTTCCTCCTCCTTTTGTCTCTTCCTTCCTCCTCTCTCCTTCCCATTTCCTCCTTCTTTCCTCTTGTCCTCCCTTATTTCTCCTCCCCCTTTCCTACATTTCTTTCCTCCTCCTCTCCACCTCATCTTTCTTTCCTCTTTCTCCCCTCTCTTCCTCCTTTTGCACTCTCCCTTTCTTCTCCTTTCCACTCCTCCTCTTTTCCTTCCTCCTCATCTCTTCACCTCCCCTCTCTCCTCTTATCCTTTTTTTCTTATTTTCTCTTCTTCTGTCCTTTCTCCTCCCCTTATTTCTCCTTATTCCTGCTTTGTACTCTCCCTTCCTCTCTCCTTCCTGTTTCCTCCTCCTCTCTTCTTGTCCTTTCTCCCTTTTCCTCTTCTCCTCTCCCCTTATTCCTCCTCTCTCCTCTTTTCCATCCTCCTCCTCATCTTTTCTACTCTCTTCCCCTCCTCTCTCATCTTTTCTCTCCTTTCCACTCCTCTCTCCTTTCTGTTTCCTCCTCCTTTCCTCTTTCTCACCTCTTTACCTCTCATCCTCCTTTCTTTTCTTTCTCCTCTTTTCCTTCCTCTCCTTATTCCTCCTTTCTCTTCCTTTTGTACTCTCCTTTCCTCTGTCCTTCCTGTTTCCTCCTCCTCTCCTCTTCACCTTCCTCCTCCTCATCTTTTCTCCTCTCTTCACCTCCCCTCTCTCCTCTTATCCTTTTTTTTAATCTTTTCTTCTTCTCTCCTCCTCTTTTCTTCTCCTCTCCCCTTATTTCTCCTTATTCCTCCTTCTTTCCTCTTTTCCTTCCTCCTCCTCATCATTTCCACTCTCTTCACCTCCCCTCTCTCCTCTTCACCTCCTCTCTTCTCTTTTCCTTCTTTCCCCCCGTCCTCCTCCTTTTCTCTCCTTTCCACTCCTCCTTTCTCCTTCCTGTTCTCTCCTCCTCTCCTCTTTTCCTTTTCTTTCCTCCTCCTCATCTTTTCCACTCTCTTCACCTCCCCTCTCCTCTTATCCTTTTTTTCCTTCTTTTCTCTCCTCTTTTCTTCTGTCCTTTACCCTTTTCCTCCTCTCCTCTCCCCTTATTTCTCCTCATTCCTCCTCTCTCCTCCTTTTGTACTCTCCCTTCCTCCTCTCTCCTTCCTGTTTCCTCCTCCTCTCTTCTTGTCCTTTCTCCCTTTTCCTCTTCTCCTCTCCCCTTATTCCTCCTCTCTCCTCTTTTCCATCCTCCTCCTCATCTTTTCTACTCTCTTCACCTCCTCTCTCATCTTTTCTCTCCTTTCCACTCCTCTCTCCTTTCTGTTTCCTCCTCCTTTCCTCTTTCTCACCTCTTTACCTCTCATCCTCCTTTCTTTTCTTTCTCCTCTTTTCCTTCCTCTCCTTATTCCTCCTTTCTTTTCCTTTTGTACTCTCCCTTCCTCTGTCCTTCCTGTTTCCTCCTCCTCTCCTCTTCACCTTCCTCCTCCTCATCTTTTCTCCTCTCTTCACCTCCCCTCTCTCCTCTTATCCTTTTTTTTAATCTTTTCTTCTTCTCTCCTCCTCTTTTCTTCTCCTCTCCCCTTATTTCTCCTTATTCCTCCTCCTTTCCTCTTTTCCTTCCTCCTCCTCATCATTTCCACTCTCTTCACCTCCCCTCTCTCCTCTTCACCTCCTCTTTCTCCTCTTTTCCTTCTTCCCCCCTCTCCTCCTCCTTTCTCCTTCCTGTTCTCTCCTCCTCTCCTCTTTTCCTTTTCTTTCCTCCTCCTCATCTTTTCCACTCTCTTCACCTCCCCTCTCCTCTTATCCTTTTTTTCCTTCTTTTCTCTCCTCCTTCCGATCTTCCTTTACCCTTTTCCTCCTCTCCTCTCCCCTTATTTCTCCTCATTCCTCCTCTCTCCTCCTTTTGTACTCTCCCTTCCTCCTCTCTCCTTCCTGTTTCCTCCTCCTCTGATCCTTTTTTCATCCTTTCTTCTTCTCTCCTCCTCTTTTCTTGTCCTTTTTCCCTTTTCCTCTTCTCCTCTCCCCTTATTCCTCCTCTCTCCTCTTTTCCATCCTCCTCCTCATCTTTTCTACTCTCTTCACCTCCTCTCTCATCTTTTCTCTCCTTTCCACTCCTCTCTCCTTTCTGTTTCCTCCTCCTTTCCTCTTTCTCACCTCTTTACCTCTCATCCTCCTTTCTTTTCTTTCTCCTCTTTTCCTTCCTCTCCTTATTCCTCCTTTCTTTTCCTTTTGTACTCTCCCTTCCTCTGTCCTTCCTGTTTCCTCCTCCTCTCCTCTTCACCTTCCTCCTCCTCATCTTTTCTCCTCTCTTCACCTCCCCTCTCTCCTCTTATCCTTTTTTTTAATCTTTTCTTCTTCTCGCCTCTTCTTTTCTTGTCCTTTCTCCCCTTTCTTTTCCTCTCCCCTTATTTCTCCTTATTCCTCCTCCTTTCCTCTTTTCCTTCCTCCTCCTCATCATTTCCACTCTCTTCACCTCCCCTCTCTCCTCTTCACCTCCTCTTTCTCCTCTTTTCCTTCTTCCTCTCTCCTCCTTTCCACTCTCTTCACCTCCCCTCTCTCCTCTTCACCTCCTCTTTCTCCTCTTTTCCTTCTTCCCCCCTCTCCTCCTCCTTTCTCCTTCCTGTTCTCTCCTCCTTTCCTTCTTTTCTCCTCCTCATTTTTCTACTCTCTTCACCTCCTCCCTCTGCTCCTCTCTCCTTCCTTTTACCTCCTCCTTTCCTCTCATCCTTTTTCCTTCTCCTCCTCTTTTCCTTCCTTTCCTCCTCCTCATCCTTTCTACTCTCTCCACCTCCCCTCTCTCCTCTTCACCTCCTTCTTTATCCCCCTCTCCTCACCTCGTTTCTCCTCCTCCTCTTCCTCCTCTCTTCTCTCTTTTCCACTCCTCCTCTCTCCTTCCTGTTTCCTCCTCCTCCTCATCTGTTCTCCTCTCTTCACCTCCCCTCTCTCCTCTTATCCTTTTTTTTCTTTTCTTCTTCTCTCCTCCTCTTTTCTTCTCCTCTCCCCTTATTTCTCCTTATTCCTCCTCCTTTCCTCTTTTCCTTCCTCCTCCTCATCATTTCCACTCTCTTCACCTCCCCTCTCTCCTCTTCACCTCCTCTTTCTCCTCTTTTCCTTCTTCCCCCCTCTCCTCCTCCTTTCTCCTTCCTGTTCTCTCCTCCTTTCCTTCTTTTCTCCTCCTCATTTTTCTACTCTCTTCACCTCCTCCCTCTGCCCCTCTCTCCTTCCTTTTACCTCCTCCTTTCCTCTCATCCTTTTTCCTTCTCCTCCTCTTTTCCTTCCTTTCCTCCTCCTCATCCTTTCTACTCTCTCCACCTCCCCTCTCTCCTCTTCACCTCCTTCTTTATCCCCCTCTCCTCACCTCGTTTCTCCTCCTCCTCTTCCTCCTCTCTTCTCTCTTTTCCACTCCTCCTCTCTCCTTCCTGTTTCCTCCTCCTTTCCTCTCATCCTTTCTTTCTCCCTTTCCTTCCTCCTCATCTTTCCTACTCTCTCCTCTTCACCTCCTTCTTTATCCCCCTCTCCTCACCTCGTTTCTCCTCCTCCTCTTCCTCCTCTCTTCATTCACCTCCAGCTCGGAGAGGAGAGAATGCTTCAATTGAATGAAACCAATCCCAGTGGCATTGAGGCTATTACGTGCCGCTCCTCTGTTTTCCACCTCGTCCTTTTGCTTCGCTCTTTTTCGTCCTTCCTGGGCCTTGGTTTTTCTTTTCGTTTTGTCTTTTCTCTTTTTTTTTTTTCCTTCAATCTCTCCGCTCTCCCGACATATGCCACTAGTAATGTAGCTTCTGTCACTTCAGCTGTTTGGGTCCAAGCGTCTCTGTCTGACTTTCCAGAACTACTTTTTTTTTGTGAAATAGAGGAACATTTAAGCTATAGTTTCTTTTCTCCAAATATCAAACCAGACTTATTCACAATCTCCACCAAAGGACGTGCGAGGAAGTTCAATTTGTCCTTCAGACGTATCGAAAAAGCAGCGAGTAGGATCAAAATGAACATAAAGCTAGAAAACAAAAGCAAAACAAAAAACTATCAACCACATGATTATGTAAAACAATGGGGGTTTCTAAACTTCATCCTACAAGCAAGAATGAATTAATTAATTTTTATTTTCTGTGGAGCTGTGTGAGTATGTTAAAGGGATAGTTTGGGTTTTTTGACGTCACAGTGTGGAGCATAAACACGGACTTACCCCCGACAGCCCCGTGAGACGAGTTCTCGCCCGGTTTTGGTGCTGACGAAAGTAGTTCCGGCGACTTGGCTGACGTCACGAAACTAAAGCGTTTTTCTTCTCAAAACAATACGTGTTCAATAGAGTGATACATTTGCATCATAAAACCGTTGTCGATGAAAAAGTCAGAGCTCATAATCGCTTGGCGCTATTTTCTCTCCGTTCGTATCACTGCGCTGCTGCAGCTGAGAGCCGCGCAAGAATCCAACACTTTTTTCAGTTGTTTGGCAGAGTTTACGTGCTCAGACCGATGACGCCGCAACGCGAGAGAGCTAATGTGAGAGCTAACGTGAGAGCTAACATGATAGCTAACGTGAGAGCTAAGGTTAGAGCTAACGTGAGAGCTAACGAGCGAGCTAACGTGAGAGTTAACATGAGAGCTAATGTGAGAGCTAACGTGAGAGCTCACATGAGAGTTAACATGAGAGGTAACATGAGAGCTAACCTGAGGGATAACGAGCGAGCTAACATGATGGCTAACGTGAGAGTTAACATGAGAGTTAACATGAGCGCTAAGGCGAGAGAGATAACGAGAGAGCTAACGTGGGAGAGCTAAGGTGAGAGCTAACGTGAGAGCTAACATGGGAGAGCGATAAGTATATAATCTCGTGTAAGTTCTTGGTGTCATAGTCGGACATGTCGCCGTTAACTTTCCAAGCCGTAAACACAGTGAAACAGGAGCGGCTTCACCTGGCGGCAGGTGCAGTGATACGAACGGAAAGAAAATAGCACCAAGCGATTATGAGGTTTGACTTTTTCATCGATCAGTTTTGTAATGCAAATGTATCACACTTTTGACCCCAGCCAACTTGCCGGAACTACTTTCATCAGCACCAAAACCGGCAAGAACTCGTGTCACGGGGCTGTCGGGGGTAAGTCGGTGTTTATGCTCCACTCTGTGACGGGAACGACGTACAGATTCATGACAGTAAACCTAAACTATCCCTTTCAGGCCACCGCACACTACAAGAGAATTTTCCCGATTTCTGTGATTTCTTTTCCCTGACTTTTTGGAGGCTTGACCCGACTTTATGTCTTCATACGCGTCCAAGAGGTAGAATGGGAACGTGTTAATTTATTACTTTTTATCCATGTTTAATCTGGAGTTTTCGCCAGATAAAAAAATAAAAATAAAAACAACACGCCAATAAGCAGAACGTCTTCCCTTCTCTGGTGGTAAACGCAGAGTGGAAAACCGTTATTGGAAAGAGAGAAAGATCTTAACAACAAACAAATTAGCAAATCCATATCGGTGAAGGTGACGCAAATGTAAGCGTAAAAGTCAGACGGGCTCCAGACGAAGCAATAGGGATGGGATAAGATCTGGCAAGACAAAAACGCAACAAGAACATGAGAAAAAATGATCTTGTGACAAAATTTCCCCATTTGGATTGGACAAAAAAGGTTAAGTGCTGATAAAAAGACACAAAAATACTAAAAGAACTAAAAAACAAAGTTTGACGCCAACATTGGGAACTAAATCCGTGGACCCAATCTCGTTTCTCATCTATTGTTGAGTATTTCATTGTCGTTTGCGCCGTTCTTTCCCAATGTTTCTATAGTAATTTTAAGTCCGAATGTACATAACGTTATGGAGGTCAGAAGTACACGATGCAGTACTTTTCTGAGGTCTCTTTGGCTGTATCGCTAACGGTCATGTACAAATACTACATGTTGTTTTGCAAATCTGTCTGTTTTCATTCCATTCCGCGGCCCAAATGTAAGATATAAATGCTTAAATCTATCAGAAAATGACTTAAAAGTAGTAAAAAAATGATCTGTCCATGCGAGAAGAACAATTTTTTTTCTTCAATTAAACTCCCTCTAGACTAGAATGAAGCAGACTCAGAACTAGGAAATAAAGAATAAATCTGGAAAAAAGACAAAGAATCTGATAAAGTTTTAAAATCTTGGAGACCAGCGAATTCCTCTGATCTGGCCATGAAAAATTGTCTCTAATTTTTTGCCTTGAATGTTCCTCTGTGTGGTATTAAACTTATCCAGGCAAGGCCAACAAAGCCACGTCAGATCTGTGGAGAGACGAGCTCACTCACAGTAAGAAAACATGTCTTTTTTTTTCTTGTTTTCCTTAGAGATTAAAAAGAGTAAATTTAAGATATTGATTCTTTCTAAATTTCCCATAATCAGAATGTTAAAATTTGTGATGCTAACTAGCTAAATTAGCTAAATGAAGCTAACATCATATATTTACAATGATTAACTGCCGAGTAGATCTAAATGCTCGTGGTTTTATGACATTATAACAAAAACAAGCAACTATTTTGAATTTCCTTGCAACATATCTCAGTTTCTTTGCTTTTCTGCGAATAAGGATGGAAAAACTACAATTGTCTAACCTTAAAATGGTATTTGGGCTTCATAAATACTAGAATTTATGATGAAATGTGTAATATATCTGTAGATGAAGTGAAACTGTTGAGGGATGGAAAAACTACAATTGTCTAACCTTAAAATGGTATTTGGGCTTCATAAATACTAGAATTTATGATGAAATGTGTAATATATCTGTAGATGAAGTGAAAAACTGTTGAGGATTTGTCCAGTAAAACCTCAAAATGTGGATAAAAATGTAAAAATGTTTAGTGTGGATCATAAACTCTTGTCAACTAAAACAAATAATGTAAAACACAATTTTAAGTGTTTTTAAACTGGGCTCTGAATCATTCACATGGATCTGAGAGGTTTTCATTTTCCAAATTTCCCCTGATTTTTAATAATTTTGTGATATTTTGAAGTTAATCCCAGTTTTCTCATTAAAATCCCATTATGTTCCATTTCACTTTTGCCTCCAGCTGCCTCCATTTCAGAATTTAGATCGTTTTTGTTTACAAAATGTGGAAACTACAACTTGACAAATACACTGGAAATAACACGAGGTCATTTTATGTAACGTAACTAATACTTTATCCTGTACTGAGAGATTTCAGGTCAGATCTGTGGAGAAGCGAGAAACTCATGGTAAGAAAGCATGATTTTCTTCCATTTCTGTGCAAAACAAACCGTAAGAAAACACCTGGTGATGTCATGCGGTGATACAGGAAGTGCTCCACTGCGTTTTTAAACTCCACACACCTTCACTCAAAGCATTTGGATCTTCAGCTTCGGAATTGTCAATCTATAGGGAATTCAAGGTAAAAACGTAGCTGCTAACTTGAAAACTCCCACTTGAAGACGTCAACGGAGCATTTTAAGCTTCGGAAATGTCGACAAAACGCAACTCCGAGTCTGTTTTTCGACATTATAACGTGACTTAAATTTCACGAGAGTCAATTTTGTGCAATTTAAGACCTTTAAAACGCACCACGATTCCATTAAAGACACAACGCAAACATAATACGTAGATCTTAATGTAATCTAACCTACTTTTTGTTCTGTAAGAGCAGATCGTGACCTCACTAAACCAAAAAGCAGCACCATAAGAACCTGGACGGACAGACAGATAGAGGCAAATGAAGGAATTCAGCTATTTATCTCGTTCTTGAGGCTCGGTTTGGCAGTAAATCAAGGTCTAGCGTTGTTGCCGGTGAACTTGCCAACCCGATAACATGAAAAGAATAGAGCGCACTGCCGTTTTCTTCTTAATATTCTGGAAACCACGCTAATTGAAGCTAAAGCCGGCGATTTGAGCTGTACCGCTTTGAACTTTTGCCTCGGTGCGGAGCTATTTTTGTCGCCGCTCGGTTGCCCACACAACACATGGCAGCGCTGGTGTTGGGAGCTTTCATGCCGTCGCTCCACTACTCTCACTTTGTATCTGGGCTTTGTTTCGCCGCTAAATCAATACATTTTTCTCCCCCATTTAAAAACAAGAGCGAGTCTCGTAATCCAATCAGAGCTGTCAAAGTCACAGCGAAGGCGTTTTATGGCCTCAAACTGCCATTATTGAATTTGAGAAAGGGGGAAAAAAAACACGGCGATAATCCCAGTTATCAGAACCTGAACCGATTGGAGTAAACGTGAAACCAGCCAGGAGCAGCTTAACGGGGCTGTACCTGTTTTTTTTTGTCATGTACTTGAGCAAAATGTGTACAGATTTATCGTATTAGCGGCTCTTGAGGTCAAAATACGGTTTGTTTGCTAATACAGTCTGAAGCGATTTAGTTTGTTGTCACATTAGCATGCTAATTGGTGTTTGGAAAATAACTTTTTAAAACATTTTGAAAGGACCCGTTTTATGACCTTTTTGGATATACGGTATGTTATAATATTGTTTCCTCATCAAAAACAGACCTGGAGTTGTGTTTTGTCTCATTCGCACATGTTTAACCTACAAATCCTGCATATTTAAGCTAAGTTCTTCTCTCAAACGGAAAACACTTTGTTCCACCTCGTGATGTCATATGGTAATAGAGGTATAAAAGCGTCCAGTGTGTTCTAAACGCAGTACATCTTCCTGAGGATTGCCCAGGATTGCCAATTTCTACCAGAAAAAAGGTAAAAAATTAAAGGTTGTATGGAGGATTTATTAAATCAAATTGTCAGTGAAGCATTATAGATATGTAGCAGCCTTGTAATTATGACGACGAAAACAAAAATAATGAAATTTCCATCAACTCTGGACGTGTTGGGGCCAGATAAACATCAGCAAATAAAAAAAAAACAAAAAACGACTACCTCGTTTTCTATTGGCCGTTGGTTCAGTCAAACTCTCTGCTCTTCTAGTGTAACTGAGTCTCTGGGATTTTGTGGTTTACGTTCGGCTCTTACACACTCCCCAGACCAAGACGCTGTTTACTAAACCAATGCAGCGGTTCTTAGCGGCTTTTTCCAGCCGGAGCTTCCTCAGAGTTTGCACAAAGTTTGTCGCGACAACGAGAATCCACGACCAGTTCACCGCAAAAGAAAGTCCGTTTATGAGGAAGAAGAGAAGAGGAAAAGTAGCGAAGCCGAACTGAGGTGATTCTAGGAGATTCATTCCAGCGATGGCGTCACTGAAGCAGACGAGGGTCTAAAGACTGACGCGCTGGAGCTAAATTACTTCTGGACAGGAAACTTCTGCTCATCATCGGGAAACATACTTTATTTCCAAGAGCTCGAGAGATGCTTTTCAGGACACAAATGTGATATCCTGTATCTGAAAACCTGATTTTCAATGCAAAGAAGAGGTCTGTTTGCTGCTGCTTGTTGCATTAGTCATTCATTAGTTGTATTTACAAGTCCTGTGCAGCAATGAGGAGAGAACTTATTTTCTAGGATAAACTACTTCATTAAAAACATAAATGTAAATCTAAAGTTTTTGCACACATACATTACTCTCACACAACGACTTTATTATAACTCTGAATGTGGTTTCAGTTATGATACTAGTAATATAGAACAGGAGCAGAACCAGGTTTTGGCGTAAAGGGAAACTTGAAAACTACAACAATATGACATCACCAGGTGGAACAGAGCATTTAGAGCTTGAACTGATAATAAAGAATTACTAAATGAGTGTGAATGAACAAGAGTCAATTTTGTGTAATATAAGAGCCGTAAAACAGTAAAGAAAAAATCAGGTTATGGCAGTTTTAATGGGAAGCCTTTAAAATATTTTGTTGTTAGCACAGGCTGCGTCGATGTTTGCCAAATCCTATATATATAGAAAGAGTTGTTTTATTGCTGGTAAACAACAGACTCTGGCTTCACATTTGGGAGGTTGGGGTCAGAGAAGCTGTGGTGTTATTTTAAAGCTCGTCCAGTCTCACCAGATGCAGATGACGTAAGTAGTTTAAATCATGAATAAACTTTGGCCCTTGGACTGAAAGTAGCGACGTCAAGTGCCGTTATGAAAGGAGAGGGTGACAAATGTGGAAGGAAAATGTCTCGTCTTGGACTGGACAGTGGAGAAGAAGAAGAAGAAGAAGAAGAAGAAGAAGAAGAAGAAGAAGAAGAAGAAGAAGAAGAAGAAGAAGAAGAAGAAGAAGAAGAAGAAGAAGAAGAAGAAGAAGAAGAAGAAGAAGAAGAAGAGAGTCTGAGGAGGCTGATGGGAGGTTCTCCTGCTCTGACTCTTGTTCATCTGAGGTAAAGACCAGTGAGCTCCCTCCTTTATAAAAACAACAGAAATATCATTCAGAACTTTCTTTTATGAGATTTAAATCATTAGCTTACTGTATTTATATTGAACTGAATGCTCTTTAACTTAAAATTTCCTCCACCTCCATCTCTGCTGTCAACTTACATTCATCGAAGTGTTAAGGATTTTACACTGATCTTAGACTTAGACTAATTTTATTGATCCATGAGGTAAATTATTTGGACACAGTACCTTACACATCACAATATAATAGAATAACAAAGAGTAAAATATGTAAATGGTAGTTATAAATTCTAAATAAGTAATAGTTGTACCTGTAGAACCTCTGACCTCCTGGAACCAAATCATTTTGTCCACAAATCCTGAGTTCTTCTGCATGTTTTTTATCCTCAAAGTGTCAAATGTTCATGTGGTGCGACCGTCCTCAGGATTTTTAAACTTCTTTAAAACATTGTTTCCCAAAGATTGGGTCGCGACCCCCAGATGGGTCGCAAGAGATTTTTTTGGGGTCGCCTTTGAATGTTGAGTAGTCCAGATAAGTCGTCCAAATAGACGACTTATCTTTTATTGCTGGTTCAGTTACTATTTTTCATAGTTTAAAACTTGAGTAATACTGATTGTTCAAAGAGACTCACTCAGTCCTATTAAAATATTAACATTAATCCTGATTAATGTTCAATATTTGATTCATTGATTGATTAATCTTCAACAATGATCAAATCCACCTTTTTGTTATTTACGAATAATGTCTTTAGATTTGGGTCACCAAGGTTTGTGACTGTTAAAATATGGGTCCTCAGAAAAAAAGGAAACACTTCTTTAAAATGACTCTAAATCTAATCAGATTAATTTTCTTTCTTTTTTCTCATATTTTCTCAAGTGTTTTTAGTCCCACATGAAATTTCATCTTTCTTGAATCGATATTTCCCCCATAATATTCAAACAAATATTGTCCGTGTCCATTTTTTCAAATCTCAATCTCATGTTCATATGACTCACAATTTAGATGAACATCCCAACATGTTTTAGAAAATAAAACTGTTAAAATTATTCTCGGTCGTACCACATGACATTTTTAAGATCGTAACCAATCCTTGTGCCTAAAAAAACACTAAAAATGCTTCATATAAATGTCAAAAATGACCTAAAAAACCTGATTTTAACGCAAAGAAAAAGTCCTACAGACAAACCATTAAGCAATAAAAATAGAGACAAAACTCTGACAGGTTATTAAAGTTTGTTCTGAAATATAAAAAATAAAACATCAGTGTAGTCCATGATCTGTGTGATTTGTCGGGCACAAACACGTCCAGGTAGCAGATCTGAACCAGACGCCGTTTTGATGCGTGCTGCTCCGGCGTCTTTCAAAGCGCCCGTCGGTATATCACCGCGGAAAAAAATGAGATAGGAGTCCACCACGACTCCGGCTAATCAGGTCCCCCCCTGCCTCTCCTCCGACCCCCGCATCCCTCCTCCATCCCTCCAGCCAACGCCGCTCCTTATCTCCCCTCAATTAACATCGTATGAGAACCCGGCGCATTATCTGGACCGGGCAGCGGCGGGGAAGGGGGTCCTCCGAGGAGAAGCAGCCCCGGAGAGGGAGGGGGGAGGCCGGACACGAGGCTCCAATCCTCCGGCCTAATTAAAGGAGAGACGGACGAGACAGGCGAGGGGCGAGAAACAAACAGAAAACAAGAGGGTACAGTAGGAGAGGTGTTAGCCGAAGCCGCCGAAGCCGCCGCCGCCGAAAATAGAACACACGGAGAATTCAAATTTGGATGCTCGGAGCGAGTGGTGACAGGACGGTTTGTTTTCGGCGCAGAAAATTAAATCTCCTAAATAACTGCAGCCTTTGCAATTTGCTCATTTAAAGCCCGGATTAGTTTTGATCTTTTATGCCGTTTTTTTTTGTCAGATTCATTGAGAATATACCAACCCAAATAAGCAGGCGTAGCGTCTGATCCTTCAGATGTCGTAAAATAAGGTTTTCGAGAGCAGAACTGTGGACGTCCATTGTTTGTTATTTATTCATTCCTTATTTAATAGGGAGAGTGCATATTAATGAACATCTACAACTTTGCAGTGTAAATATGCCAGATTATAGCAAAAAAAAGCTAATTTCCATCTGTAGTCCTGACACAGTTTACCCCACAAAATAAACAGCAGAACAATAAGTTAAAAAATAAATATATATTTCTAGTATGTGCATTAAAGTCATGTCTATTTCTTTGTAATTATGATTACGGCTGAACAAAGACAAGAATCAGTAGAGAAGCAAACTAAGAAACACAAGAATAAATATGTAAGAGTCAATGACGTATAAGGATTTTCAACAAGTAATTTAAAAATTTAGTTTCTATTTAATTTTTTTCAAATATTTACAATGTCAACTCTGCATAAATCTATCTGTCCTGGATTAATCTGTCCTCGTTCT
>KN513041.1:0-13767 GCA_000787155.1 Scartelaos histophorus | reverse complement strand
GTGTGTGTGTGTGTGTGTGTGTGTGTGTGTGTGTGTGTGTGTGTGTGTGTGTGTGTGTGTGTGTGTGTGCGTGCGTGCGTGTGTGTGTGTAAATCTTGTGATCTTATCTTTGCACACACATCATAATAATAATTAAGGATCGATCACAAGACAGATAATTTGCATAAAACAACCTAAGTATATAAGTGAGGATTAGAAGAGACTGAAAAGAACCATTTCCAAGCTGTGTTTTTTGACAGTGTGAATGAACTATACACGTACTTGAAAGGTGCCTCTGCGACGGCCTTGGTTGCCATGGTGACATGCTGGATGAAGTCCTTCCAGGTGGGGAGGAAGCGAACGCAGACGCCCGTGTGCAGCTGCAGGTGGACCACAGCCTGAGGAGAGGAGCAAGCTTCACACAGGTGCACTCATACACACTGGGGTTAAATGTGGGTAACGCTGTATGGACCATAGACTGTATAAAGAAGTGGGATAAAAGAGCTCCAGTCAAATGAAACTCACCAGGCTAGCAGTTATAGGAGCCAATTTGGGGCCAAGTTCCATATTAGGAAAAGGAATTGATTTATGGACAAAATGGTGAAATAAAAACCCCAGAATGACGTTAAGCGGGTTAATACGAATATTTAAGACCAAAATGAGCAACCTGAAAGCAGCAGTTACAGAGAGAGGGGTGATGTTTTTTTCAAAACAAAGTGAACTGGAGCTGGAGTTGATGGACCCAGAATCTTGCTGATGCTCACTTCCTGTTTGGAGTGCGGTGGAAAACAGGTTAGCAACATCCAATAAATACACAGTCTATGATTGAGACCAATTAAAATTTTTGCAAATGGAATACATTCTAAATAATAGATGTACTGCTGGGTTTCAGATGACTTCATAACATTTGAGCCAGAGTAATTTTTAATGGTGGTGTTGCTGGTAATATACTGTTAATGTGCAGCATTTATTGTATATATAGCTCATGGGCAGAGGGATGCACCCATCAGATGATATCCTGGTTGGACATAAATTGACATAATAAGACTATTTTCTGGTTGTAGTTGGCCCAGAAAGTTCCATGTTTGTTTTTTCTTTATACAGAGCTGTTCTGTAGTTTGTGGGATAAATGCAGCTCCATATTCAGTTTGAATCAGTTTTGTCTCATTTTATGCTTGTTTTAAGGAAATAATTGCTGCAGTCTCTGCTAGTGTATCAGTTGATATACAGTATCAGCAGATAATTAAAGTTGCATTACTAGTATCAGAATCAGTAACAGAACTGAAAAAGGAACGGTGCATCCTTAGCAGCTTGGGTACAATTACTTGCCCTAGTAGCTTTTAGTTATTTTAGTCAAAAATGTGTGTAATCACTAATGTGTGGTAAATAGTCTCCCTATGAATAACTTTGAACTATCTTTCACTGTATTATTATTTTATGTAACTTTAATTGAGAGTGAAAAACATAATTTCATTTTTTATACGTGAATATGATGTCAATATGACAATAAACTTATTGAATCTTGAATCTTTGAATAAAGCAGTACAAAAGATAAACAGGAGCACTAGATGTCATCTCCAGTGAGCTTTGAAATAAAGTAATGTGAGTAGTAATTTGATTACTCAGTAATCAGAGTAGATTTGTAAACTGCTCACAGACATGGTCCATTGTGGAATCTGAAAGCACAAATGACATGCTTTGAACAGAAAGTCAATAAAGTGTTTTCAGTCGATTGTTGGAAGAACATACTGAGTTCTAGAGTGACATACAGCCTGACGAGTATTTGCAAAATTACTCAAAACTCAAAACATCCATGTATGTTTTTAAAAAAGCGTCCAGCAGTGTGTTTGCAAAGCTTCATAAATGAACTATCTTTCACTGTGTGTGTGTGTGCGTGTGTGTGTGTGTGCTCACCTCCTCCACCTCCACTCGGCTGAGCTCTGGTAGATGATTGGCTGCTGTGTTCTTCTTCTTCCTCTTGGCTCCGCCCTGCTCCTCTCCCATCACTGCCTCCCTCAACTTCTTCTGGCTCTGGGCCTTGTATGACCTGGAGCAGAGATTTCATCAGAGCTGGACATAGTCTATAGACACAAGCGCACAAAACCACAGCGCTGCAAACAGGTATATTTCACAGACTGAACTACACATTACGCATCAGGTGGTTCTTATGAAGTAGGAAAGATTAGCAAGTAGGTGCAAGGGTGTAAGGCTGTGCAATAAACTGAATTTTGATTTTGATTTTTGTGATCAACATAGAGTTGAAAGGGTTTAATGCTTAACAACTTCTTTCTATCTATCTATCTATCTATCTATCTATCTATATCCACACACGTACGCACGCACACGCACACACACACGCACACACACACACACACACACACATACACACACACACAAGTATATTTATTTATTTATTTTAAATATGGAGATTGTAGAACAGCTGAAAATATAGTGTATTTTGGATACATTTATGTTTTTCTAGGCCTTATTTCATGTTCAAAGTATATTTTATTCATTTTATATTATATACATCGTAAAACTTCTCTAAGGTACATTTTTTGGGTTTATTAAGGTTTATTTTTTTGAAAGTTTTGTGTAAATTATCAATAACAAAGTGTTTTTGAGAGAGAAATGCTGAATAAATACATTGTGTAAAAAAAAAATTGTCTGAATAATCGTGATAATGATTTTTATTTTTTTTTTCCATGGTCGAGCAGTGCTACAGGGGTGCAGTTGCTATTGGGGGAGAAGGGGGAGTCTTTTGAGCTTTAAGCATATAATAATTCTAACATACAATCCTGTTACTTCCTCAAAAACATACCTGAAGTTGTTGTGTTGTCTGATTCACGCATGTTTGAGTAACGCTTATGAGTCAATCTGCATCTCCAAAGCTCAAAATGCTCTGTTCCACTTTGGAATTTTTCAAGTTAACAGCTCCTTTTGACTTTACCTTCAGCAGAGATTAGAAATTCCACAGCTGAAGTTATCCAAATGATTCAAGTGAAAGTGTACAGAGTTTTAAAAAAAAGCCTACATCTGCAGGGTTTGTGTGTTAAACATGTGTAAATGAAACAAAACACAACTCAGGGTCTGTGTAATATGGAGCCTTTCATTTTTGAGTGAGTCCATGCTTTACTTAAAGTACTGATCCAGTCCCAGGACCACCAGGCTGAGGACGTTCTCGGGGTGTTTCATCTGCAGCTCTTGTACCCATGAGGTGAGGGTCCGCCCACACTCCGCCCTACCGGTGCGCTCCTCCTGCAGCAGTTTTTGAGAGAGAAATGCTGAATAAATACATTGTGTAAAAAAAAAATTGTCTGAATAATCGTGATAATGATTTTTATTTTTTTTTTCCATGGTCGAGCAGTGCTACAGGGGTGCAGTTGCTATTGGGGGAGAAGGGGGAGTCTTTTGAGCTTTAAGCATATAATAATTCTAACATACAATCCTGTTACTTCCTCAAAAACATACCTGAAGTTGTTGTGTTGTCTGATTCACGCATGTTTGAGTAACGCTTATGAGTCAATCTGCATCTCCAAAGCTCAAAATGCTCTGTTCCACTTTGGAATTTTTCAAGTTAACAGCTCCTTTTGACTTTACCTTCAGCAGAGATTAGAAATTCCACAGCTGAAGTTATCCAAATGATTCAAGTGAAAGTGTACAGAGTTTTTAAAAAAAGACTACATCTGCAGGGTTTGTGTTAAACATGTGTAAATGAAACAAAACACAACTCAGGGTCTGTGTAATATGGAGCCTTTCATTTTTGAGTGAGTCCATGCTTTACTTAAAGTACTGATCCAGTCCCAGGACCACCAGGCTGAGGACGTTCTCGGGGTGTTTCATCTGCAGCTCTTGTACCCATGAGGTGAGGGTCCGCCCACACTCCGCCCTACCGGTGCGCTCCTCCTGCAGCAGCACAGACACAGATAACAGTGAGCCCACACACACTTGCGTACGAGCCTCCTGCAGATCTCCTCCTCACCTGGATGAGGCTGTGGCTCAGACTGATGAAGTCATCCACAGTCATCTGGATTACCACGTCATTCTCTGGTACACCATCATCTGCGGTCTGAGATCAGCAAAAGTAATGGAACGAATGAACTATCAACTGGACCAAGGATGGACAAAATGTAATAAACGCTCATACATATTTCTGTGTAACATGACTGGTCAAAACAAAGTGTGTTAATTTGTGGATAACACATCATTTGTTTTGATGAATCACATATGTTAACGCATTAATGTTGACAGCCCTTAAACAAACTACAACTTACAGTGTAAATTTCTGGTCATTCAAATTCTGCCTAATTGTGTCCTTGGGCACAATGCAATAAAACTTATATAATTATTATTATATAAACACTTAAATCTATCAGAAAATGACTAAAAATTGTGAAATGATCTTGCTGCATGGACAGATAATTATACTTGGCAAGGTCTCTTAAAATAAACTTCTTCTAGACTAGAATGAAACGGTCTCCGACCTAGTAAGTAGATAATAAATCTGAAAACAAGATGAATAACCTGATATAAGTTTTTAAATCTTGGCCAGATCAAATTTGTATTGCATCTAGGTAAAAAAAAAAAAAAACATTCTTGTAAATGTGAAATTGTATTATACAAAAATAATGTTGCTGTAAAATTCAGGTGACAAAATAGTGAGAAACACCAAAATGATGAGTGTGTGAGTGGTAAAATGATGTGTGCTAACCTGAGCACCGGGAGTCCTGCGCCTCCAGCCTACACTGCGAGGGAGAGGCTGCTTCTCAATGGCGCAGGTACAGCCCAGAGCCTGGAGAGAGGAGAGCAGGGCCCCCCCACCCTCCAGCTGAAGGAGAGCTGGGGAGGGACAGGACATAGGTCACAGACATGTGGGACACTGGAACTCAATATCTCACTTCTCACTTCAGGATTTATTATTACCATTTATATTACTGCTTTTGTTATTATAACATTGTGTGATGTGTGAGCTACTGTGTCCATGTAATTTCCCTTGTGGATCAGTAAAGTTTGTCTTAAGTCTAAGTCTAAAGGCCGCCACACACTACAGAAGAATTTGCAGTTTTTTGGCTGCGATTTTGACCCAACTTTGTGTCCTTGTGTGTGATTTTGAAGCCACTGTGCTACTCAAGTGTGGTGTCAGTGTCGTGTGTGGTGTCAGATTGTAAGCACCAAACATCAGCAACGCTACAGTTACAGTTAATAAAAGAGGGGCAGAGGAATGACGGACACAAAGACGCAAGATCAAACTCAGGAAATATAGCGAAAATAAAGACTTTATTCCTCACCTCTAGTAAAGTGGTAAATTTGAACTACAGCATCTCATCCACATGATTCATAGAATTTGTCTTCAGCAAATAATGACCCCAGTCCACAAAAACGCACTGTTACTGTAACTAAAAAGGCAAAAGTAGATTCTCATGTGTCTGTTTCCATCCTCACAGTACACGGATCGAAGTGAAGCTGCAGATCGGTGATAGTGATGCTACTTCCTGTGGACTTTATCTCCTCTTTTATGCTTTAAAAATCCTGTATCTGAAGTATTGTACCACATTTCACACATAATAATCACACAGTTTTGAGCTCTGATCTTTGAACACTTCAGAGTCTCAGAGTGAGTGGTTTTACTGTAGACAGGAAACGGCTGACGGCATCATGCTCACAACTTTATAACTTGTGGACCGCAGACATATCCCACTGCAGTCTTTGTGATTAGATATTTTAAGTCTCATAAGATTCTCCTTGTCTCTGTGGTGTGCACTTTTTGTTGCAAATCGTTTAAGACTGAAACATTTGTGTGTAGCGGCCTTAAGTCACTCACTTGGCAATGAAAGTGAAGTCTATCTAAAGATACAACTCTTGCACTAGATCTTGTATTTCCAGTGGTCTCCCATCCAAGCTCTAACCTGGACTCAGATTATGTTATATTTCTCATTAGTTTATTTATCCTGACAGAGAAGATGTTGAACTTTGTGATAGTTTTCTGTTTCATGTGGATAGGCCCAGTGATTACAGAGATATGAATCATAAACCAGCTCAACACATCTGTATTATTTAAAGGCAAGTTCTACAACGAAAACATTACCCTCAAACTAAATCTGAATAAACTCCTTAGATCAATATATGAAGCGTGGAGTCAATCTCAAACAAAGAACAAAGAATGAGAAGGCTCAACGTGCGTCATATTTCTTTAAAAAACAGTAAAACTCTAGAATTATATAGGCCCCTGCCCTCTATCCGAATTTATGACACCACCAAATAGAACATAAACAGTTCTCATAATCCTTTACCTGGGTCCACCACTGCCACCATGTACTTGATGCACTCCTCCGGCCTCAGCGCCTTCACAGCATCTGCCATGGCCTTCCTCTGGGCCCTCTCCTCCTCTCTGCCCTTCCTCTGCTCCTCTCGAGTCTGCTTCCTCCTCAACGCCTCCTCCTTGGACTTCTGGATCTCCTCCACTGTCCTTTTGGGAGGAGCCTTGGACTTGGCCGGACTATGACCAACATGGCCATTTGGATTTTGAAGATGGGCTATTTGGGTAAAGCCGTTCGGTGAATCTCCTGGAATACGCGAAGGAATACCTAGGGATGAGAGGAATTGTGAAAAATGTGAGGAAATCAGAAAATGGCTTAAGAGAAGTGAAATTATCTTGCTGCATGGACAGATAATGTATTAATTTAAAACAAACTACCTCTAGACTAGAATGAAGCAGTCTTTGACCTAGTAAATAGAGAATAAATCTGAAAACAAGATGAAGAACCTGATATAAGTTTGAAAATCTTGGCCAGATCAGAGAAATTTGCAGTGTGATGTCATGAAGTCTTTTTAAGTTTTCAAGTTACCTTTTAACTTTTGCTCAGGAAAGATAAACAGTTCCAGGGCTGAAAGTATCCAAATAATACTACTGAAAGTGTATGGGGTTTAAAAACATAGTGAGGGAGAACTTTCTGTATGACATCACAAGGTGGAAGAGAATCTTATCAGTTTGAGAGAAGAATTTTTATCCGGTGTACTTGCTCTATGACAGGTCATAAAGGCTTAACTTAAAATACTGGCATAGGAGACATAATTTGAACCATTTCTCTGCCCACCTTTCTCCGCCTCTTGCTGTTGTTTGAGACGCAGAGCCAGGGGAATGTACGGAGCGTCGTCATCAGAGTCGCTGCTTATGGTCATGGCATCGGAGCGGGCTGAGGATTTGATTGGCTGTCGGAGGAGCGGGGCGGGGCTTAGGGGTTGCTTTGGTTTGGTGAGGAACACTGGGAATTCCTCTTCCAGGTCGCTGTTGGAGTCTGTGTCCATATTGGATGATCTGTAAGATATAATATAATGGATAATATTTAGGACTTGAAGACAACAAACTGGAACTGGGTAATGGTCCGTTCTACAAATGGACATTATAAAAACTCTATGCAGGAACTGGTCTTTTAACTGCAGATGTTTTGACCTAGTTCATGGCTAATCATGAATAGTTCCTGAATAAATCATCCATAGTTCCTGTGCCGAAAGACTCCTCTCTGCTGTGCCTGAATGATTACCGTTCTGTAGCACTCACAGCCATTGTTATGAAGTGCTTTGAGCGACTGGTCCTGGCTCATCTCAAGAACTACCCGCCCTCCTCACTTGACCCTCACCAGTTTGCCTACCATAGCAATAGAAGTACAGAGGATGCTGTATCCACAGCACTGAATTATGTGCTCTCCCACCTAGACAATACGAACACACACACAAGAATGTTGTTTGTTGATTTCAGTTCAGCATTCAACACTGTTATTCCCTCCAAGTTAATGACCAAACTTGGGGATCTTGGAATCAGTGTCCCCCTCTGCAACTGGGTTATGGACTTTCTGACCAACAGATCCCAGTATGTCAAGTATGGCCTCAACCATCATCACACTCAACACCAGCGTGCTACAGGGCTGTGTGCTGAGCCCGTTCCTGTACTCTCTTTTCACCCAAGACTGCAGACCCATGTTTGGATCCAACTCCATTGTCAAGTTTGCAGATGACACCACAGTGACTGTGCTCATCACAAACAAGTCTGAGTCTGAGTACAGGGCAGAGGTTAAACACTTAGCTGCCTGGGGCGCTGATGATAACCTGCTCCTCAACAGCAGCAAAACTATGGAACTCACTCACTATGTAATGACAAAAAAGTTGAATCAATAAAACAATCAATCACTCAATCAATTAATACCTCTGTGATTACAGCACCTATCCTCATACAGCAGAAAGTAGCATAATGCTCAATGTCTTCTCTGTCATTTAAAAATGTACTATAGTTCATGATCATATACAGCACTTTTCTATCTTCAAGGCTCAAAGCGCTTTACATCAAGTAACCACTCACCCATTCACACGCACTCACACAAGAGGGTACGCATACACTGGGGGCAAGGTGGGTTAATTGTCTTGCCCAAGGACACCACACCAGCATTCATCTGTGGGAGCTAGAATTACATTGGTCAGTGGATCTGACCATTCTCCCAATGATGTTTATGTCGAGAGTGGGATTTAACCCACCGACCTTCGGATCAATGGCTAAACACTCCAATTTTGTCATAATGGGTTTTTCTTTGTTTTTGTTTTTGCAATGTAACAATTGTTGAATAGAATCTTTAGTACAAAAGATGTGTTTACTCCGTTTTTAAGTGATGTATTGGTTTACCACAGTCAAAAAGTATTTACACTGTTTACAATTTATAAACAAATAAAATTTGAATTTTTTTGTAAATAACAGTATTTGTATGTAAATTGTAAACAGTGTAAATACTTTTGGCTGTGGTAAACTAATACACTACTTTAAAACAGAGTGAACACCTCTTTTGTACTAAAGACCTGTGACTAGACCTGGGCCTGTGTATATAACAGGTGTGAGGCTTAACCTTTCATGTCTGAAGAAGGACTTGTGTGTAGTGTCATTGAAATCAGAATCTGGGAGCTTCAAAGAACTGCAGTGTGGATCTCTTTTTTCTTTTACAAAATCTTTAAGGGAAAAAGAAAGAGCTGAATATATGAATTTCCTTTACCTTTACCCCTCCATCTGAAATTGTGACAGAAATGAAGAATTTTATGAACCCAACCATTTTCAGCAGACAGTCTAACATCAAATGTTTTATTGTCATCAACAGACATGTGAATAAAAACTAACTGCAGGGTAAGAACAGCATAACAACCTCAACATAACAACCTCATCACTGGTAATGCAGTCAGACTGAAGGTGGAAAAGTGCTTTATAAAAACAAAACCATTTGTTATTTATATCATAAAGCTATACTAGTAAGTATGAAAAAAAGAAAGAAAGAAACCCTATTGATAGAAAATGCTTAACAAATGTTACAACTTAAAGGTCTGAAGTGGCACGTCACCTGCATGAGTTCATAAAAATAGAAAGAAACACAAGTTATGGTTAATGCTATAATATGTAATAAAGAAATCTATAATGAAAAAAGCATGTTTTCATTTTGGTGATGTCCCTATTGCTGTAATTGTATTCTTATTTATTCAACATCATATCCCTCGTACTTGGGTCTAACTTTTAAGCTGAAGTTTTATCACTGCATAATACTGGATAATAATAGTGAATGCATAAATAATAACTGATGCAAGCTGGAAGAACACTTATTTCAATGTAAGGCAGGTTTTGGTCCATCTGAGTATATGCTGTGTTTGTTGTCATGACATGAACACGGAATAGCGACTAAAATACATGTTCTCGCCTGTAGCTTGGCCCTTACCCGTGGTTGGCTTATACACAAGCTCAGAATAGAGTCCACTATAATGCCACGAGGATTTAAAATAGCGGGTTAGTTTTGTTCTTCAAAAGTTTTATTCCGTTCAGGCGACGCACGCAGACATGTTTGATTCACCCGGGCGGAACATGGGCGGGGCGTGTACTTTCAAAGGACTGGATTTTTTTTTGCTTTATTCGCCTAAAAGTGAAAATACAAAACAATACAATACAATACAAAAAACATATATTATTCTAAATATTGCTAAGTCTTTGGTGATTTTTATGGAAATAGATAAATATTTTTTACAAATATTTATGCTGTTATTTTTTGTGTGTCCAGCAAAGATTTGATTTTAAAAGTGCAATCTTTCTGAACATACCTTGAACGTAACAGGATGTGACGTAACGGATTTGACGTAAACCAACATGGCGGCGATGGCGTCCTTGGTGTTGAAGTCTCGAGCAGGTATTTGGTTTAAAAATCAAATAAATCGCTGTCGGCTGATGTGCTGAAAGAATCTGAGTTGCGGTAAACGATGCACTTGCGTTTGAATTGTCTGATTGTTGTAGTTCTGCACAAATATGGCGGTTTATTACGAACGTGGGTGCTCAATGTGGACTACTAAGTGAATACAATACATACTAAATGTTGTGCATGCGTGCTTTTAAACCGTAAGCTAATCGATTTAATTCATTTCAGTTCAAGTTTATTTATATATCACATTCACAGCAACTCTGCTGGCCAAAGTGGTTTTCATAAAAGTCAACAAAAACAGAAGAAACAGTTACATATACAGCTAACACAATACATGTGAAAACTACAATAAAACACCAAGATAACCTGAGTCGCTCATATTAAATGTCAGAGAGAAGAGGTGTGGTCTACTCTTTAATTGCATTACAGATTTCTATTCATTTTGTCTCAATATTTATCATTGATTATCAGTCGCTTAGATGTTCTCTGCATCTCATCATTTTGTGTGTGTTCTTGTAGGGCTTCTGCTTCCAGGACAGTGCCTTCTGCTGGATTCCGTGAGGTTTGCCTCTAAAAAAGCCGGAGGCAGCTCTAAGAACCTGGGAGGAAAGAGCCCAGGTCGCAGATATGGATTTAAAAAACAAGATGGTAATTTAAGTTCTATAAATCCTGAATGACTGGCAGAGATTGTGCTTCAAGCACTGATCATATGCAAGAACGCTTATTCAGTGCTTAAAGCACACCTCACTGCCATTCACTCATCCACATCCAGAATGTTTTGAGTTAAAACAACATTTAAGTTAAAGGTTTTTGGTTTTTCTTTTGTTGTTGTTTTTTTCATTCTACATGTTCAAATATATATACAATACACAGCAAGACGGGGACATCAGAGACACACAAAACCACATAAATAAGAAACATGGGGCGATATGCAACAGTCAACTACACAAGAGAAAGAAAAAGAAAAGAGCAAAAAAATAAAAAATAAAAAACCTCACATGCACTTAACCAAATAAAATAAAATGTAGAGTGGTTCTGTGGTATTGTCTGTAGATGTTGTATGTTTAATAACTTGTTTGTTTTTGACCCATTTTATTGTTTGGAAATATTTTTATTTTTATTATAATGGTGACCATTTGATTTATTTTGAGTCCATTTTTGTCTATACTTACTTGAGTATAATGTTTGGTTACTCTTTCTACATTTTACTTTTTAGGGAACTTTGTCCATGCTGGAAACATCCTGGCCACACAGAGGCACCTGAGGTACCACCCTGGGGCTCATGTGAGTGACTTTTAACACTAATCTAACATAGCACATTTTTAAACAAAGCATTTCTGTCAAATATAGTGAAGACACTGATAGAAAATATTTTGACCTAGATTTGAGTTGATTTGTGAGTATGTTGTTTCATTATTGGATTTTTTGGTCTTTGTGAAATAAAAAACATATCTTATCCATTATTTATTTTTTTATTAGTTTAATAGTTGAGCACTGTTAATCTCATAAAATGTTGCTGTGATACAAGTTGTCTCTGTGTTACTTGACCATTGCACTCGAAGACTGAGTAAATAAACAATCAATTACACATCCATTTAGGGGATTAAGACTCACCATATTTCTTTTATTAACTAAAAAATGTCCAGGCACATTTCAGTGAGAAGAGTTGCTGATTGTGTGTCTGTTCTGTGTCTCCCAAAGGTGGGCATGGGCACCAACAACACCCTGTTTGCTCTGGAGGATGGACACGTGCGCTTCACTAAAGAGGTTTACATCCCCCCACCACGCAGCACAGAGTCCAGGGATGTCATCTCCAGACTGCCCCGGGGAACCGTGCTCTACAAGACCTTCATTAATGTTCAGCCCATCAAACAGGAGGCCAAGTTCAGACTGGTGGACCTGGTCTGAGCATGAACTCAACTAAAGAGACTTGGGGAATTCTGGGTTGTGTTATGTTATGCTCTTCTCTGATCTATAATATAATGTAGTTTCTTCATCAAAAACTGTTCCGTTCACGCATTTAACTCATAAATCCTGCATATTTTGGCTGAATTATCTCTCTCAAAGCTTCCACTGCATGACATCTTTTGAGCTTTGGGGAGGTAGACACACTAAAAAGGGTTCTATTCAACATGTGTGACTGAAACAAAACACAACTCCAGGTCTGTTTTTTGATGATGTAACAACATAACATGGCTTAATGCTCCCAAGAGTCAATTTTATGTAATATAGGACCTTTCAGTGTTGGACTAGGGGTTGTCATATTTTCTCTGATATATCACCCACATCTTGTTTAGTTCTAGATCGGTTAATGACATTAAAATCACTTCCAATCAACAATCCTTTGTTCAAATCCTGCATAGCTGGATATCATCATGTAATTTACCATTGTCATTTCAATTGTATGATGAAAGTGTGTTGTTTTTATACATACCTGTATGTCGTTAAAAATAACTTGTATAAATAATTTCTCTCTCTTACATTTTGCACAGTGAGAAAGCAGTTGCTTAGTTTGTGGAAATGTTTGTCTATTCACTAAGACATGGTGGTGCAATCCCAGTTCAGTCTTTTAAGTAAGACACTTTTCACACTTTGTCTGGCTGAATAAAGAGTAACCAAAGTTAGAGGTTAGATCTAACTAACAGGTTAGATCTGTGGAGGGGTTAAAAATAGAGAATAGTATTTGAATGAATGCAATAACTAATGTATTTGTAATCTATATATTCAGTCTGAATTTCCTGTATTCCCACCAACCTGTTCAGGGACCACAGGTGTAAAAGAGCATTCATGCTATAACCTGGCACCAGCTTCTACTCTTTGACCCTATTGTATTGTAGTGCACCGCTCTGAGGTTTTGGGCCCGATTTGAACAAGAAATATCTTTTTAGTCTCCAGTTGCCTCCAGGTAAATGCACTTTTAGTCAGTCATTATTTCTGGACGGAGTGATGAACACAAATACCGGATACACAAATATGCCAATGATACTTTACGCAGTGACATGACGCTGGTGGTGTTCTACATGCATCTACACTGGTGGAATGTTCAACAGTTACCATGGTGACACAATGCACGCAATGCAGACATGGGAAAAAAGGGCCAAAACAAGTCAGCCAACTCACGCTGAAAAAGTACAAAGCCTATTGAAGCTGAATTCAAACCAGATTCAGCCTGAAAACAGGCACAACGCATGTGCATAACATGCAGTTTTATTCACTTCAAATGAGCTCTTATTAGTTTAATAGTCCAACATCTCCCCCATGATCCTGTGTGCGTGCGTCTTTTTTAACAAAGCCTAAGTTATAGAAAGTAAACAGCAATATTCTTAGAGTAAATCTGACCTCATTCATGGCACGAACATCACGTTTCTCCACGGAGTGTAAGTGCGAAATGAGATCAGTCAGTGGTGTTTGAACGCATGCAACTAAAAATAAATAAATAAATAAATATCACCATGCCCACGACCTCCTCTTTAGTCCATCCACGTGAGACGCTCCTCCCAGTGTGTGTGGTTTAACTCAGGCTCATTTTGTGGAGCAGCTTTTTTGTCAGTTTTTGACAGTTTTGAGCAACTGTTTA
>KN513039.1:2160-19421 GCA_000787155.1 Scartelaos histophorus | reverse complement strand
CTGGGTGACAGATGTCGGGGGGCATAATACGTGTGGCCACAGAATGAATCACTTTTATTTTGTGTTTCAAAACAGAAGCAGGTGCAGTGCCCATAACAAAGAGCAGGTTCCAATTAAAACAAGATGTGATGTCTGTGGATGACTCAGGGCTGCAGACATATGTTTATTTGAACCTCTGGGCTTGGCCGGAGTGAACAAGGAAGTCTTCCCAGTGGTTTAATGTAATTATGGATGAGCCCCAGAGGTCAGGAGAAGAGAAGAGAGCGTGATCCATGTCTGCCCCGTGATGTGATCAGAGGATTACCACTTCCTCCTTCCTGTTTGTTTCCTCTTGGCCTTACAGCTGTGCACAGATGCCAAGTGAGAAGAGTGTTCTCACAGATAACACAAGCCAATTATACTTACGGATTTAGCCCCATTTCCTTTTCCTGTCTGTCTTTCTTACATCTGGTTTATTATTGTCATAACATTTTCTCTATGTCTGTTGGAGGCTTTACTCTTCCACCACAAAATTCCTTGAATGATTTTGCTCCAAAAAGCAGTATCGGTGTGCTCTCTTTGCCAGGCTATGAAACAGATGAGATAAAACTGCAATTATGGAAATGGAAGTTAGTGTGTGGTGGTATGGGAACTGTGATGGGCCAATGTGCTGCTGGTCTTTAAACTACACACATCTGTCAGTCTCTGTCACATGCAATAGACAAAATAAAACAATTTAATCCACTATATACAATAAAAAGTGAAAATAAAGAAAGACTTCAAGTTAAAATTGAGTTCTTTCCTTTGAATTCAATTTCTATTCTTGTGATATTGGGATTGTGTGGCCAATACAATTATTTTTAAGATTTTTTCTTGTTGTACACTTTATTTAACTGTAACACCCTTGTGCATACAGCCTAAATATGCCATTAGCATTAGGGGGTATCTGCTTATACTAATTTGGAAGGCACAGCAGCTTTCATCTACTTCTCTGATGTTTTAGTCTTTGAAAGCACAACACCTGCTTGCCCCAGACGCTTGAGCTGCACTTTAGCTCTTCAGTGCTCCCCCATGTCCCACTTTGTTTAAAATTCCTCCTCTGCACAGGTCTTAGTCGAAGAAAGGGACAGCGGCCACACTTGTACACTATGTGGACAGGGGTAGAGTCAACATTTTAGGAGAATGGATTTATTTATGTTGTGGTGCGATACACTATTATTATATTTTTGGCAGAGACAAAATTTCAAAAGGTCTATTGTTTTTTGATCCTACAAAAGTCAGTAATTTTTAATGTATCTACCATTCTTATTCAAATATTCCTTGTCTATAGTAAATAATGTAAAGAAAAGCCAAGCGGTATAAATCATAAGGGCAAATGGCGCCATCTACTGACAAATCTGAGTCATTACAATAAGGGAACACAAAATAATCAAGCGTCTCATATTTAATTAATGTATGTTCAGTTCACTTGTCTGATGCTCAGATGTGTTGCAGCACGTTGTGGCCACTTTACGTCAGTGTCTTGGTGCTCTTTGGAAAGACTTTATCCCAAAACATTTCATTTACTGACCACAAAACAGGCATCTGGCAACAGGCTCATTCTACAAATTCAGTTTCTGCTGCTTTTCATTTTCTGTGGATGTAGAAGCAGAATAGATCGCACAGTATTAAAAACAAACAAAAATAAAAAATCATGAATGTTTTTACCTTTGGGGATGAACTTGAGTGAACTACTGAAGATTCAGAAACGTGACAGTCCTTCTTTTGGGCCATCGTACAAGAACTCATGACCCAAACCATTCCCACACTTTCCACAACAAACCTAAGAATCAAGCTCACGTCATTATTTGCAATGTCTTATTCACACAAGTAATTTAGGAGGCTAAAAACGTTCTGTGAGGAAATACATTCTTATTATTTTCTACAGTGTTGTCTCTGTTACAAACCATATACTTTGAGGTATTTGCCTGTATTTTTTCTGTTTTCATTTAACTTTTGATCATCTCAACTCCAGCAATTGTGCAGTATTATTCCTGTTATTCCTCATTCAAATGATTTTCATTTAAAATGGATTCACCTTTAAAGGTCCCCAGGCTTCAGGATGTTTGGACACACTGTCTGGGTGGATGGTCTGACTGAAGGCGGGCCAAGGGGAGGAGTGCTGAAACTTTGAGCTGCTGGAAAACAACTCATGGCCACAGTCCGCACACACGTATATGCCTCAAATAGAAAAATAAATGCAGCATAAACAAAAAGATAAAGACAACGCCTTTTTTTTTCCAAGATCAGAATACTCACCTGGTTGGAAATGGTTTGAATATTCCTCTCCTCCAGAAAAAGAGCAGTAGGACATCTCGTCCATGTTTTCCCTCACAGTTAAAGCTAGAAATAACTTGCACCATTCAACTGTGTCGCACAACAGCCACAACCTTGTGTAATGTGAGGTTTTACTCATTACTTCCACGTGAGGGCAGCATTCAATAAAGTCTATATTATATAGAGTTATTTCATGTCATTTTATGGGTAAAATATTAGGAGGAAAAAAATCTAAACAACAGCAGCATTAACATTAACATTCAAATATTTAATTCAGTCCAGCATATGTGAGGTATATTCTTGTTTGACAATCATTGTTTCTATCTTAAAGGTGCACGGTGTAAATTTTCAGTTGAGGAGTTCACCACTTGATGATCTCCATGTTGAGTAAAAATGTTCTTAATGGAAAAAACACACCCATTCTGTCTGTGAGCAGGGTCACCTCTAAACAGCTCTGACCTTTGACATCACCTTCTTTTCATTTTAATTCATTCAAATGAAAATTACAAGCAAAGCTATGACATTTTCATGGAGACAGATTATTGAAAAATGCACATAATTAATGTAACACATCTTTAATAAACTCTATTCAGGTATTGCAAAAATGTACACTCTTAAAAAGATGTCTCGTATAAATTGTTGTGCCTTATAAAGTGTTGTGTTTTCTTCATAAAAAAGGTATACTGCAAAAGATTTTTGTAGTATAAAATGGAGACATTACATCAACATTATTATGTGCTTCCAGCTCAACGGATTAACATCTGTATTTAAATTTGCATAGAGAGACCCAGTCTTGTGTTTCATCCTGTGAGATGGGGTCACAGTTCTTCAGAGCTCTAGTGTCCTGGAAAAGGCTTGTGCCAGACCTCGTCATACAATGTCCACATCTCCAACAGATGAGTAACTTAAAAAAATCCAGCAGTTGGCATAACTCACCTTATTGTTCATCTACCTTATCTAGAATTAATATATGCATATTAATTATATTAATTATGCAGGCATCAGATTATTCAATAGTTCTAATGTCTTAATAAGTCCTTACCTTTAGGGACAAACTTCAGTGAGCTGCTGAATATTCAGAAGCGTGAGAGCCCTTTAGATGGTCCATCATTTACAAACTCATGACCCAGGCCGTTTCCACATTTCCCACATAGCACCTGCAGAAAAGCCATTCCAGACTAAGACAACCAAATACATAATGAGTCAACGACTCATACTTATTGACAGCTTTTCAGAGTGGCTACTGCAGAATATATTAGATTACAAGATATAAAAGTCACTAGAGTCCAACTACCTTGAATGCCCCAGGTCTTTCCTTGTGCTTGGACACACTATCCTCATGAATAGTCTCTGTGAATGCAGGCCACGGAGAGGAGTGTTCATACTTGGACCGACTCGAAAACAACTGGTGGTCACACTTGGAGCAGACATAAACACCTGAAGAAAACAACAAAGCACGATCCTTGAATGGCACCGATAACCCATTATCAAGTGGCATAAACTTTCTATTTAGAAAGCATTTATTTTACTTCTAATTAATTTATTTAATGAAAACTTGACTATAGCACTCTTGACAATAGTACCGGTGTTTTATATATATTTTAAAAGTTTATTACGGGCACTTCACGCCGTCTGTGCGTCAGATAAAGTTCGTTATAACTTGGTTTCTACAACAAAGTGTGCTTTATGTTATAGGTATAAAATTGAACAAAGTTGTTCATCCTGCTCCCAAACACTTTGTTAGTATCATTATCGCGGTTAAGTAAAGTTAGCTTGAGCTTTATGTGCCTCCATGTTTGGTGAGGACTAGCGTCAGAATGATGCAAACCCGTGAAAAGATACAGAGGTATTTTCATTTACCAGGCTTGAAGTGGTCTTTAAAGACCTCTCCCCCGAAAAATGAGCAAAATGACATACTTTGTTACAACAAATGTCTTCGGAGCGAGCTAAAGTTACGCCAATAGACTTTAAGAGCTACGCAGACGAAAGAGCCGTGACGAAACTTACAGTTCAGACCACTTCCGGTTTTCACAGTTTTTCAAAAATAATAATAAAAATAAGACAAAAAAAGTTAAATAAAAAATCTCAGTATTTTTGAAAAGAAAAATAGGAAATAGTTCACTGTTGTGTTTCAATTTTTCCATTTTATTATCTACTTCAATTATTTATGCCAAGTCACGTGACTGTTACTGTTACAAAAGTGAGAAGGGGTCACCGCTTGGTGCTCAGCCATGGGTGCCCTGCCATGGGTGCCCTGCCATGGGTGCCCTGCGCGCTGTGCGTACAGTGCGTTTGGCTCGCTCCGGTATTGAACACAATCTTATGAGTGCGCAGGAAAATTTGCCCCTAAAACCACTGACCGTAAGAAAACTTGCTGACAAACTGATATAGTCATGTGTTGTATCAGGTACATAGAGTATCTTTATGATTATGTATATATATATATATTTGCATGAAATTTGTTGCATATAAGTTAATGTGAAACTAATTACAAAAATACCAAAATATCCTTGTATTGAAGATTGCATAAATGTTGTTATTTTTATTCTTAGGTAAGCTAGATCTTTTACACACTTTTAAATACACAACTCAGTATTGCATATATCTCTGAATCAGTTATTTCAATATACCCCCCACCTGTTAAGGCTAATAATAAATCCAATTAATAATAAAATAATGAATTTCTATCTTTTGACAGCATCTTCTGAGACCAATGCCTGGACTGATATGAAACTGCTGGCGCCCTCAACCCAAGAGTCACATTTTGGTCTGATTGGACCAGTTAGTTATGACAAGTTCAGAAGAAGATGAAGGTCAGATGAGACGGTCAGCAAAAAATATGAGCTGAATTCATGCTGTGATCCAAGACAGCAACAACCACAAGATCCACAGATGATGAGTGACGTCCTGTAGTCATTCTTCTGCGGCCTCTCACAGTAAAATCTGTTCTTAAGTTCAACTTGTTTAGTATTCAGGAAGTTTAGGTTTTTAATTTTACCAATGAAAAACAAAAGACTATGCTAGAGTAATACATGTTATTAAACTAAAAACTGAAAAAGTCTGCCTTGATTTATAAAATTGTCCTGGTATAGGGTGTGCCACCTTCTCTGAAAAAAATATCCAGGCTGCATTTCCAGATAATGTGCAATCAGGATCGTGATTCAGATAAAAGTCTCTGTTCCACTTTTCAATATTACGTCTAAGGAATACTTTATTGCAAAGTCCAAAAAAATCTGGTTAAATTTAAGGCAAGAGCTCAAGTAGTTTGTCCACTGATCTGATGGTTGGTGGTTTGAATCTCGATATAAATGATTGGAGAGTCAGATCCAGATCAGATCCACTGACCCACAGGTTGGCTGGTGTGATTCCTGCTCCCACAGATGCTATTATTGTGGAAAAAGAGCTATAATTGACCATTTACCAAGACACCACAGACAAGTGTGGTAAATGCTCTTTATTATAATGCCAGAGCGTTTGCATTGTCGCTCATTAAATAGCCCTTTACAGCGCCCAGTGTGTGTGTGCGGATGCGCGCAGAGCAGGTCGAGCTTCGTGTGCTTTGACACCGGCAGGACGCAGGAAAAGAGGAGGAGTCGCCGTCTCCTGTTGGATTTGAGTTTAATCTGGATTAAAGTTTGGTCCAGTCTGCGGCCACGACTCTAATAATCACATTATTCTATGTAGGTCTGACGCGTCGTCAGGGCAAAGGCTGGACTAATGCCTTATGCCGGGGCCATCATGATGTTTCGATAAATGCGAGGGAAGAAGATTTGAAGGATCCAGGGATAAAGCGCGATACTTTTGGGAGATGACAGTTTCACGAGACGAGCGCTAAACGGGCTGGAAGAAGAAGCACAATGCGATGCAGCATCCGGACTGCAGGATAAGTGCAGTGCAGCACCGGGGGAAGTGCGTGCGCCCTCATCTGTCTGAGTACTGCGTCAAAATGCATCTTCCAGGTGAATTCAATAGTTCAGAGCATATACCCACTGGATAGTAAATAACCATATTAAATTATTGTTCTTTAGTCAACTGTGTAGTGTCGATGGATTGTGGATCCGAGAAAACTTTTAAGAAATATATTGTTTAGGTGAGACTTTATTGGCTTCTGACCTCAGGCTAACGTTGCACATCAGTATGCGAAGAAACACTTGTAGGCTATATTCCCAGAATGGTAACCAACTTGAAGCCTATACTTACTGATCATTTTTCTATCTAATTGGACCCTCATGCAGCAGATGGTGAACGATTTTTTTGTTTAATCCTAATCCTTATATCATTCATTCTTTTGACAAATAGGTGTTTTGTAAACACAAGTTGCAGTTCTTGGACAGTGACTGAAAAATTTCCATTTTAATATCACATGATTATTTCAGCCCTGACCTAGGCAATGATGACATGGATTTTATCTTTTTATTGTAGATGATGTGGAAACCTGCTGTGCTCCAGTTGTGTCATGGTTGACGTCCTTACATCCCCCTGCTCCCCTGGACTGACTGTATAACACAAGTATGGAGGACAGCAAGCTCATCTTCAGTCTGGACAGTTGTGAAGAAGGGCCAATAGTGTCGTTTTCAAAAGACAAACCGCAGACGGGCCTGGACTTCGCCGTGGGGATGGATCTCACACTAAACCCGGGCCGCACTTCTCAGGCTCCTGGCTTGTCTCACTCTCCTTCCTCTCCAGGCTCTCTTGCAGATATGTGTTCAGCCTATGAGCCTCTCACCGCCAACCTTGTCAAATCCTCATCATCAGATCTTGAAGTAAAGGACGACAGCCCAGTGAAAGGCAAACCACTTCTGTCTCTAGTTAAATCACTCAGCACAGAAATTTCCCGTAGAGTCGAGCATGATGAGAATCTATCAAAGTCCGACTCAAAGCTTCATTTGTACCCACGTAGACAACTTATTCAGCAGAAAATCCCAGAAGCCAGACCTGAAGAAGCTGAATTACCGAGTGAAAGTGACCCTTTTTCTATGGGCAGTTTATCCCCCATAGAATCTAAGAGCAGCTCTTTGATTGCAGACTTTGAGGACACACGGCGTAAATTTTCTGAAGCTATGCAAGATCCTCTTTCTATGTTTAGTAAGATTATTGGTGATGAAAGCCCCAAACAAGGGAGGTCCATGAGTACAGGAGACCCAACAGTTTCCTATGTACCGGAGCTGAAGTATCGCAAAAGGACGGACAGTGAGCACAGAGGCGTTTTTGATACACATATTGGGAAATTTAACAAAAGATCATTTGTTAAATCAGCTATTGCAACAGAGCATCAACATTACAGTGCTGTGGACCAAAGTGAAACATATTCAAATAAAGTTATCGGAGAGGATTTGGAGATTCATCCCAGAACTAGAGAAACGAATTACACAAGTCGAACCTATTATCAAAACATGCTCCCTGGTCCCTCATTGCCTCTGTACTGGCTTCTACCCGTTGGATTTATGGCCTATGGCTTCTTAATCCTCCCTCTGTCCCCGTATGTGACGGGCCTGTCTGTGGGGGTGGCTTGTGGATTCCTTTTGGGGCTAATTGTTGTATATATGTTTGCACCAAGACAAACTCCCATCAGAGGAAACAGAAGACAGAATATTACTCAAATGTATAGGAAAAAATCTGAAGAAAGCATTCTGGAGGTAAACAAGGTTACATATAAGAGTAAAGTAATATATTTTATTTATAAGATTATAAGATTTGTTATTTATAATTCACTTGCTCAGCCGTTGCTGCACAGACAAAACCAAAACCATGTCTGCCTCTCTTATTTGCCTACAGGAAAATGCCCTTTTGTGCAGTGTACACAACCTTTAACCATCTACCTCCGACTTAGAAAGTAGCCATATCTAATATTCTACACAATCCTGACTATTTCAGAGTCCATAGAGCTAAATGAGATAGATGTGCTTGTCTCATGTTCCCCTCCTGCTGAGCTTTGCTGTCACAGCGTGCATCACTGTGGTGCATTTAATTATCTTGAGTATGGTATTTCGTCCACATAAGAGTAAGAGAGGCCACAATGCAGGCAATTTGTTCACCACTAAAACAGAGATTACATAACAAGTTTAAAGTTTAATCTTTTGGTGTATTGCAGTATAGTTTTGGTTTTCAGTGTTGCTGTTCATTCTCCTGCAGGGTTGGATGAATGAGATGTACAACTATAACGCTGAGACTTTTCACCCTTCTGCCACACACTCTGTCTATGTGTCACTGGAGGGTAGTCGCCTGCAGCTCTCTCTCCCGAATACCAACATCCGGCGCTGGGCATCACTCAATGAAACCCCCCCAGAGCCTCCTGCCTTTGTGCACTCACGAGTCTACCAGCTCACAGACTGCAAGGTCAGCATGAATAGACCCCTTCAAAGGTCCTGATCTAGCATGTCCTTTCATAAAAGGTTACAAAAAGACAAGGTGGCTGTGGAAAGTCAAAGCAAACCTGTCTTCATGGAGATTGTTTTGCCTGTAATGTTATAGAGTCTGGCATGTCTGTCATGCATTTGTTCAGGTACAGTTGTTTATTACCCAAAATGCGTTGAAAAACATGCATTTTTATTGTGAGGTCACCTCTCCACACATTTGGCTCTGTAGCAAAACAAGCTTGTCACTGTAAAGATGAGGCAAATTTAATGCCTTATCTCCACAGTATGTGGAACATTCCAGGCAAAGCAGTAGCATCTCTATACAGACCCTTCACCAGAAATGTTTCCCTGTGCATCTTTAATATTATTATTATTAATAGGTAGTGCTCTTTTGTTGTATAAGGTACGAGTGTTTAAATGGCATTCATATATTCTACCATATGTCTGTGTCTACAGACATAGTTTACAGTTTGGTCTCTGTTTTTTACAGGTGTCGCTGTTGCCTTCTGGTTTGGCACGAAAAAGAATATGGAATAAGAAATACCCCATCTGCATTGTTCTGGCTCCTGGGGAAGGTGATGGGCTGGAGGACGGCAACGACAGGGCAGAAAAACTAGTGACCCTTTACCTGTTTGGCCGTACAGGGAGAGACAAGGAGGAATGGTTTCAGCATTTCCTTTCTGCATCTAAGCCCGAGGCCACGAGCAGTGACCAGGATGAAGAGAGCTCAAGTAAGAGGAAGAAAACATGGGGTAAACCGTTTGTCTTTTACCCTCCTGTTTGAAAACATATTTTTGTATCAGACACAGTGTGTGTTGGAGAAGCTGTTCAAGATAGTTTTGAGGAGCTGGTGGACTTGACAGGTGCTTTGAAAACAAGGACTTTGGTGGACTACAGCACCTACATGGCTCAGTTACTCAGCTCAGAGAGTTATGAAGCTATTCCCAGTCCAACGAACAACGACGGCTCCATTATATACAACAGCACTGAGGTATTGAACATGTAAATTTGATGAAATATTATGCTTCACTCGCTGTGCTATAGAAATGAGAATTAAGTTTGTATTACCTGATGGTAATGACGTGGCTCACAGACAGATCAATAAGATCTCTTATTTTTTCATTTCAGATTCCTAATAAAGACAACACATGTGGTGTTGAGTCTGGAGCAGAGATGGGTGCAGATTTGCGGACACTTGGGTGCTCTGCAGATGGACAGCCCCACTGGGTCAACTCACTAGTTGGTCGAATTTTCTGGGACTTTCTGAGAGAAAAATACTGGACTGACCAAGTGGCACACAAGATTCAGAAGAAACTCAGCAAAATCAAGGTATGAGAGTTAATCATTTTTTAAGTATTGATTTTTTTTGTTTTATTTGAATCTAAGAAATAAAGAAACACATTGTATCCCTGCATTAAACAGATATGTTTTTTTAATTATTCAGGATGGAGTATTTCAAATCAATTCACTATAAATTCTTGGTTTGTATTTTTCCCACAGTTGCCCTATTTTATGAATGAACTGAAACTCGCTGATCTTGACATGGGCACTTGTTTACCTCAAGTCATCAGCACGTCCAAACCTTCACTGGATCGCAGAGGTACAGCTCTTCTTTAAAACATATACAGTGCGTATAAAGCAACTATGGTGGTGAAGTAGTTCAGAGATAATTTCTTAAAACTAATGATATGCTTCTACTTATTTAGCGTGTTAAAATTAATTATAATCTATTATAATTTTGTGTGTGTGTAAATAAACTGCTGTCAATCAAACCTCTTCAGTCAACCTGGGACATGTGCTAATTGATTTCACCGTTGTGTTCACCTTATAAACCCTTCTATTGTCCAATTAGTAATCGTCTTAGCATTAGTCTAAGCCAAACCAACAATGCCAAGCTCAAGCTATCCTGTGTTTGTCAAAAGTCTCCTGTCCAGATTAATGTCCCCGTTTAAAAAGCGTCTCTTGCATATTTCCTTCCTTGTGTTTGACTCGATTTGTAGGTTTATGGCTAGAAATGGAGGTCATGTATACAGGATGCCTCCACATGACCCTAGAGACTAAGATGAACCTGTGCAAGTTAGGAAAAGACGATGAAGTCCAGTCTGAAAGTCTTCAAGAATCTCTTCAGTTTGGGTGATCATTTAGACGTCCATTTGATTTAAACAGATTATTCACTAAAAGATATAATTGTTGATACATACGTTCTTTTTCTAGCTCTAAACCACGTCTGTCCATACTAGCTGACAGTGATGAAGAGTCCTCCAGCGCTGGGTCATCTGATGAAGAGGATGTGTTTGAGTCTGTAGGGCCACTAGGAGAGAAGAACACTGTCATAGTGGCTGATAAGTAAGTCATCTGTCCTACACACTATTGAATTAACCTTGCTAGTACCAGAATCATTTATATTTGGATAGAAATTACACTATTGTTGGTATATTCTACAAAGTGGTAGAAATGTAATGACCTCTCCTGACCATCATTTGCAACATTTTTTTTTTTTTTCTTTTTTTTTAACCTCTTTTCTCTTCTATAATTACATTTTAGTAGTGGGAACAGCACAGGCAGGAAGATTCTCCGATTTGTGGATAAGATTGCCAAGTCCAAGTACTTCCAGAAAGCCACTGAAAATGAGTACATCAAAAAGAAGATCGCAGAAGTATCCAACATGCCTCTGATGCTCAGTGTGGAAGTCCAGGAGTTGTCAGGGACTCTGGCTATCAACATTCCTCCACCCCCTACTGACCGAATATGGTATTACTAATTGTGCAAATTAAATAATATACACCAGTGTTTCTCAAACTGTGGTTCACGTACCACTGGCTTCTGGCCCCTTTTAGTTCTACTGTATGTTTATGGGAGATAATTTCCATCAGATTTTGAATTTTTTAAATCTGGAAAAAAGAGGTTTGAATTATTTTTATTTAGAATTTTAGTTGCTGAAATTTTAAATACTGACTGTTGAATTTGAGGGCTTGAAAATATTTGTGCTGGATATTTAAAAGGTGAAATTTTTATACTGAATTTGAAACATACTGAAAAAATTATATTTAAAATTTCAGCAACTAAAATTCAGAATAAAAATAATTATTTTTCCAGACTTATAAAATTCAAAGTGAGAAATTCAGTGGTATTTAAAATTCTAAATCTGATGAAACAAATTATCTGTTTCTGTAATTATATTATCTGTAATTATATGTTTAATTGTAGTTATGTCCTCTTGTTAGACCAACATTTAGGGTGAATAGAAATGGTTCAGACCTGGTATAGTCACAATATTTATCCACAGAGACTGAGATATCTTATATCTGGGTGAGACTTTGTGTCAGAAGTTAAATAGCCACTGTCATACCCATACAAGTCGTTGTTTTGATCCTCAAGGTACAGTTTCCGAGTCCCTCCGCGGTTAGATCTTCATGTCAGGCCGATGCTTGGTGAGAGGGAGGTCACATTCACTCATGTCACCGAGTGGATAGAAAACAAACTGCAGTGCGAGTTTCAGGTACTTTTTTACTCTCTCTATAATATATACAGGCTTGACATTGACATCTCAAATATTGTTTTTGTGTTGTTAAAAACAGAAAGTGTTTGTAATGCCGAATATGGATGACCTGTACCTGCCACTGATGAGCTCTGGCCTGGAAAGCACACCAGTGTCCCAGCATTCTTCTGTCCCTTCATCTCAACAATCCTCTATAGAATCTCAGGAATATTTGTCCGAATAGCCCCACCAAGTGGTAAAGTTTACTATGCATGGGTGTTTTGAGCGTCTTTGAAACTTTCTGATACAATACTGTATTAAAGGTGTTGTTAAAAGCAGTGAAATCAGCTATGGTGTATGACACCAGTGGAAGCTGGTTTTTAACCAAAAGGTTATGATATTTTTAGGCCAAAATGGACAATTTTGCATGACAAATCAAAGCACTGTACTGTTTCTATTTCCCAATCAACAAATTGTTATATTTTTGCATGTTATTGGAGAAATAAATTAAACAGCCTAATATGCTCTTATTTTAATGAAGTAATGTCATAAATCACTTAACAGTGTTGACAAATCACTTTGTGCTTCTTTAAGCTTCTTGTTGAGGCTCTGTGACAGTTTTCAATGCATCTTTCTTCAAAGGCCCCTGCAGGCAATTACCAAAGTTTCAGATGAATCATAATATTGATAACAGAAGATGGTAGCACTTCAGAGTAGTCCATGCTTACCATAAAAGCTCTCTTCTCCTGTGCAGTCTGGAAACGTCCATGACCAAACTTAGAAGTGGTATCAATGAACTTGAGCTCGATCTCTTCTTTGGACTTGCGAGATGTGTGCACAAGCAAAGACTACAAAAGGAACATGGGGTGAGGCGTTTTTATGGGAATTCACATTAGAGTTATTGGAGATGGTACCTTTCTCAATGTGAGAATACGCTTCTTTTTTCCAAGCACGCATCCTTTCACCATGACAAAATCATTATTCACTTCACCATAGTGAGGGAAGCCCCCCTAAACATGGACACATTATAAAGTGATGTGTGGTGAATGTTATGAAATTGAATGGAAAAGAACAGATACCATTGGAGTGATAGTTTTCTGGCTGGTGTCATAGTTAGTGGAGGCATTGTTCCTTATGACTTTTCCATCTTGCATGTGGACACCTTTACCAATGCGATAAATCTGGACAACAGAAATTAAGCATGTGAAGATACCTATTTATTAACAAACAAACCTTACTGCTCAATGTATATCTTAAATGTGACAAGTAATATCTCATATTAATATATATTTTTTAAATTATAACTGTTATTTGTTGGGTACATCTTACTTTCTTGTTGAGCTCAGTGCGGTGATGGAAACCTTTCTGACCAGCACGAGCAATAGTGAATCCAACTCGAGAAGGATGCCAAGCTCCAATGCAGGCCACCTTCCTCAGCCCCTTGTGAGTTTTTCGGGGAAGCTTTTTTGTGTGCCATCGGCTTGTTACCCCTAAAAATATGAACACAATAATTGAATCTTAAACAATACTGAAAGCAACAATTTGTTTGTTGCATATTATTCTATAACCTTTAAAGCCATGTCCCTTGGTGACACCAATGACATCAATCATTTCATCCTGGCTAAAGACAGCAGAAACTGGGACAGCCTGCTCCAGTCGTTCTTTGGCCCAGTCCACTTTATCTGCGATGGTTCCTCCATTAAGCTGCACCTCCATAATGTGGGCCTTTTTCTGCTTAATGGGTAACAAGCGCATCTGTCAAAAAGAAAGTTACAAGAGTTTTATGAGTTATCAAAACTCATCACCGAGACGCATGGGAACTACTTTAACCCTGTTTTGTGAGAATTATTATAATAGCATAATAATAGCATTATAATACTGTTATTAGTATTGAGTATTGTGTGGTCTTAAAGCTCTGTGTTGACCAATTCTTTTGTTTGCTACCCAAACTTATCTGGGCTGTGCCTGTGAAAGCACTAAGTGAACTTCTGCCTGAAGGATTATTTTTAAACTGCCATTTGAAACTGCACCCCTCAATGTCTGCTTCTTATCATTTAGCTGACAGCTCCTGGAATGTGAAGCCATGAAAGTTAAAGCAGGCAGTGCATTCTGTCATAGTACGTAACAAGTTACCTGGGAGTGCACCAAAACTCTTATCACTGAACAGTATCTCTTCATTGCTGCAAAATCCTTGTCCAGTTGTTTCTTCCCTGTCTCATCCTGCCATTTCTTGCTATATTTTGTGAATGCCTTCTTCTTGCTCTTGTACCTAAAACACAAGAACATTGTAAATAGAGTAGATAAAACATACATTTCTCTCTTGATGCACACACCAGTTTCTGTAAAATCTGCGTTTGCATTCATCACTGAGATGTTCTGCAAAGATGGTCTTGAGCGCACGCAGGCCGCGCACAGTGCTCACATATCCTACCACTCCCACCACAATGACTGGAGGAGTATCAATTATGGTTACTGCCTCTACCTCCTCACGCTTAGATTGCTCTGTACAGATAGGGACAGATAATGTATTATATGTGATAACAACCAATCAAAAAAGTAATCTACACAAGCATTTTGAACATACTGAGGGCAGTGCGGTGCACTTCCCTGAGGGTGTGGGTCATGCCAGCTTTATAACCCAGAAAAGCTGTCAGGTGGACAGGCTTGCTTGGATCATCTTTGGGCCAGGACCGTACCCTGCCCCTGTGCTTCTTGCTACGCTTGTGGGGCAGAAAACCCATATGTCCATGACGAGGGGCTGAGAATTTACGATGAGACTGGGAAAGACATTTGAATAAGACTTTATAAAAGAAGATCACATGGAAGCTACATGACATGATTTTTATCTTTTCATTTTTATATTAGAAAGGTACAAATGTATAAAATATATAAAATACAACAGTTTTAAGTCTTTCAAAATTGTACATCTTAACATGCTCCTTGCAGGCACAGAGAGAACACTGTGACAAACAAAGCAACACATGAAAGCAACAATAACCCAGAAAGAGGCACTGACCATGACTGTGCACTGTGGAGGCAGAAACAGAAAGAGAGAAGAGCCGACGTTAATAGTCATACATGAGATGGCCCACAGAGTAAAGCTTCTAATTTAGTGTTTGGCCCAGCCGAGGAGCCGTATTCACTTTCAAATAGGGTGATACTTGCCAAGTTGTCAAGAGAAGATGGGAAGAGGTGCACTGACTTTCCAAGGAAGACAAAATACTATGTGAATAGGCAAGTATAACTACAGAATTACAAAGATATTACAATATTTCACTGTTAACAAATCATGTAGGACTTTTGTTCTCTGTTATAAAGTCTAAGTCTAAGGCATCCTTCCATAACAATTTGTGTGGCAACTTCCAAGAGCAATGGAAAATCCCATTTAACACACAAAATACAGAAATACCCTACTATGAGGGACTGATTTGTGTAAATGTAAAAGCATTTATTTCAGTCGGATGTCTAAATGTTTTGCCTCTGATGTAGACATAGGTTTATTATTTCAACATAATAGAAACAGTCTTTTTCTTTAATGAACTGTCATAAGGCTTTAATTTATATCACTGGCACCATCTAGTGCATTTCTTTGGAAGAACACATTCACCTTACGCATTTTTTAATCTTAAGAGGCAATGCAAACAATTCCAACGTTTTATAAACTTAAATTAATGTATTGTATTTAAAAGTGTTAATGTGAAAAACAATGAGGAAAATAAATATTTTCATTTAGAAAATAAAATGTTGACCTCTACAACGCCATCATTGTCGGTCCTTCTGCGCACGCGTGGCTGCTAGAGGAGAGCTCTTGAGGTCGTACTGTTGGATTACTTTTTTTTGGTACAAAACGTGAAAATGCCTTCGGATTTTGACAAGGGGGCATATCCAGAGCCTCCTAGGCAGACTCCTGCACCTGACAAACAGACTGCACTTCCAAACCCAGCTATAATCTTGTCAAAGCTCTTCTATTATTCCGTGGATTTGCCTGTCACGACATTGAGAGGTAATGCTAAAATGCTAAGTCAAGCTAAGTGAAGCTACACAACACAGCCTTTTTCAATCTCTATGCATAATTGTTTATGGATATATTACCATACGTAAATAAATGTTAGATAAAAACTGACACTATACGAGATTTTGAATATACATATATAATCTCATTACTTACTGGCGTCCTCACATACCAGGTGGACATGTTCAAATCAGATATTTGCCTAACAATTGTAATGTCTTACTCTACAAAACAAAACATAGGACAGGATCGCCAAGTGGTTAATGTTGTAATTTCGTTGGTGTTTTGGTTCTCAAGACTATTATCCCATCATAAGCAGTCCTGACACAGGCTGGTTTAAACCTAAAAGGTCTCTGTGATCTCAATTCTCACTACCTAAACTTAGACACTTATAGCTAATCATAATTAATGCTAATGCAGCCTCTAAAGATTAGATTTCACATGAAACATGAACTGTCCATATAGTGAAAATGGGAAAAAAAACATAATGCACTGGCAACAATGCCAGTGCATACAATGTGTATAATTAAATTGTGTGTAGAATTGGTCATAGACTCAATATTCATATTGTTATGACTCGTAAGTGTGACAATTTTTGTTAATTGTGTCTGAAGGGGTTGTAGACGGTATAAGATCCAACAACAAGTCTGTGTACTACCACCAGAAGTTCCGGCGAGTCCCCGACCTGACTGACTGTGAGGAGGGCGATTACCTGTGCTACTATGAGGCAGAGATGCAGTGGAGGAGAGACTAGTAAGTGAAGCAGGTCATTCATACCTTAGGTCATTTAAATGGTGAATTGTCAAATATTTACCTTCAAGGCTCTCAAAGCACTTCATATGAAGAAATCACTCTCACATTTTCATACACCACTGTATGAATACAATGGGTGTGAGGCATGTTTAGAGACTTTCCCAAAGGCACAGTGTCGGTATTCATTTGTAGGAGCTGGAATTGACCAGAGGGCCAGCGGACCTCACCAAGAAACAGACTGAGACATAGAAATGTTTTACGAGATATTACACCATTATATTAAGAGAATTTCTCCACTTAAGTCAATAATGTTTTGTTTTTAATTTGACTTAATATCTGATGTATTGACTTTATTTTTTTTTTTTTT
>KN513033.1:0-18292 GCA_000787155.1 Scartelaos histophorus | reverse complement strand
CGAGGGGGAAAAAAAAAAACATCTAAATGATTCTAGTGAAGGTGTATGGGATTTAAAAACACAATGGAGCCCTTCCTGTATCACCATGACATCACAAGGTGGAACAGTGTTTTCCGTTTGATAGAAGAACTCAGCCTAAATCCAATCCAATCCACTTTATTTCTGTCACATATTTCATAAACAAACAGTTTTCAAAGTGCTGCACAAATACAGACTAAAAGCAACAATAATAATATAATAATAAAATAAATACTCATTAAACACAGATTAAAACATATTAGTCCTAAAACAATAAAGCAGTAAAATCAAATAAGAGCAAAGCCATAAGACAAATCAAATAAGATAAAAACCCATAAAATACATAAAAATAAATACATAAATACATAAATAAATAAATAAATAAATAAATAAATAAAAGACACAGGTAAATGTCCAGATGTCGCTTGCACTGTTTGGAAATCATATCTGCTGTTAACTTGCATCATTGAAACTGCATGTTTATGTTGGCATCATCGGACAAAGTTGTCCCTACGTCCTCACCACAGCGCTCAGTGGAAGAGTCCTTACCGACAGCAGTTGCACCAACTGCTGTCCAAAAGTTTGAACCAGAAGCTTTGTTTGGTTTGTTTTCGTTGGCGTGAAAGCATCAAACACACTTTGATCTGCACTAAATCAAGAGTTTTGAGACCTCCAAAAAGAGGTGATCTTGGTCCAAATGCCAAACTCTTGAGTGGTTCCTCTGGTTAGAATGGGTCTGAATGCTTTGCACCACCAGCTGCTTTACTTGAGCATGGAAGACAGGAGCAACCTGACCAGACCTGTAGTCCACTTCTCGCTTTTGCCACACAGATCCAGCGCACAGAGGACAGCATGGAACCAGTTGGACCCCGTCCATTGCGCTCTGGTCTTGCTCACCCAAGTCTGGAAACAGCACATGGAGGATGGAGCCTCCAGAACATCTCACCAACACATGAGGAGGACAGACCATGACCAAGGACTGGACCCCAATCCCATCCTGAGGCATTGTGTGCTACAGAGCTGCTCCAGCACTGCAATTTGTGTGCAACACACTACACTTGCTGCTGTTTTATGAGTTCATGATGATAATTTGGCATGAGGACGGCTTGTAGTGTTAACGGGGAACAACAGTACCTTTTGTAATTAGCAGTATCCATGTTTCCCGGGAGATCAGTAGTGTCAGAGAACATCAGGATGACCACAGAATTGGAGCTTATTTCTACCAGATGATAAACATTGATGGCACGTCATTCTGACCACTCTTGGTTAGTTTGCTGCTGTGAACGTGGACCACACTGGAACCTTTTTGCTACATGCTACATTTCCCTTTCAGATGGAGTCGCAAGCATCTTGATTTCTTAAACATTATACAGAAGGTTACTTTTCTACTCATGTTTCTATACGTATGTGATGCTGAATTTATACTTTAATACCATGGGGACTGTTTTTATATCCATATTTTGCGCAGGACTAGAGGAGATCTGTTCAGTCACAACTGCACTGCAAATTTCCTGATCTGGCCAAGATTTTAATCAGCTCATGTTTACATCTTGAATTTTGGACAAGCTTTTTTTGCAGTGTGATGGGGATCCATAATAGATAAAAAATAATAAACCACCATGTGAACAGTGGGCAGGGCTAAACTCTGTGATGTCACTGTGTAGGACTCTGGACTGAGCATGGATCAGATGGAGCATGGAGAGGACGCAGCCCCTCCCAGCACCAGCAGGGCGGCGCTGGGAAGTGAACGCTCTTTTGGACTACTGATTGACTTTAAAAAGAAGCGTAGTCCACTGTAAGTCTGAGCCAATAATTCAATAATATGATTTTAATCTTTAAAGATGCCTTGAGTAACATTTCTGGTGGAAGGTCTGTCAAATGTTTTTCTCCATGGGGATGTTATGTTTTTAACTCCATGGAGACCAAACCAGGCCATGTCACAGGTCAGATCTGTGGAGAGGTGACCCCACTCAGTCTGAATGGCTGTTTTTCTAGAGCTGTAAAACCATCTACAGTTCAATAAATATTTTTGTTTGATTTGTCTATTGTCACGCTGTGGAATAATCCAGGTAGAACAATGACGTATCCATAGAAACAAGCAGGTGACAAACCCCCAACCAAAAAGTTACAGTGTCACTGTAACATAATATTTATATTCTGTGTATTTCTTGAATTAAGCTCGTTAGACGTTACAGGATTTTGCAGTCTTAAACAATTTGTAAATGTGCAACAATAAATGCAGATATGAGGAAAATCGTATGAGATTTTAAATGTCCAAGCAGAAAGAGCACACGGAGCCTCAAGGTAAAAGTTTGGAGTGCAGCTGGCATCAGCTGTTTCCTGTCTGGAGTAACACGTCAAGATGCACGTGTTTTACTATTATTTGTAAAATATGGGGCAGTAGTTCAGATCAATACAGAGAAGACTGATTATAAATTACCCAAGAAGTAGAGTCACTAATATGCAGCAGTTTAAACCCTCCTCAGTGTTTAATGTAAACAGACACTGGTGAGGAACCACACTTGCACACTTACTTTTACAATTTAAGGAATGCTTCAACTAGATTTACAGCACTGTTTTGTGGACTTATGTGGGGACAAATTCTAATGGACAACATGGATAAGAAGCTGCAGTTTAACTTCAGGAGAGTTGAGTAAGTCACAAAAATATTTTTGCCATTTCCAGAGTTTGTGTCTTGCTCCTGTGTCCGTCTGTCGGCCCCAGGCACTGTTTTATTGAATGTTACAGTAGCGCTGATGTTTGGTGGTTGTGGTATCAGATACACAAGGAGCACAGCAGAATAAAAATTACATACAAGGATCCACAGTTGGGTCATGCCTTCCCAAAGTCAGAGAGCAAAGAGCAAATAAAGATGATCCTGTAGTGTGTGGCAGGCTTTAATTATCTGTTACGGCAAATTCTTCCTTAACACATGCAAATTCAGTTCAAAAAATGCAATTATTTTATTTTTTTTTTTTTCAAAGTTGATAATTGAACATTATATAGAATGAAGTAGGAAATGAACAACTATTCTCAACTATGCCTTGAGCATTCTGTAGAATGGAAACTGTAGAGAGCTCTTTTTAAATTAATAAATAATAAAAAACAATTGTGAATGTCTTTAACTGGATTCTGGTATCACTCAGATGTGTTTTTATTTGCCAGATTTGTATAAATGTTTCATATTGTGTGATCATTTGATTTTTTATCTTAAGTTCTGTGATGTTACAGTAATGACAGAACATTTTGGATTTCACAGTTTGGTCCTGGGGTCAAAAATTATGAATAATCGTTCAATTCTGGTGGATTATCAACTTTGGATGAAACGTGTACACTGAAAGATCACGGCCATGATGAAGGCCTCGTGATTTTGTTTTGATTTTGTTTTGTTGGACCTCCTGGAGTATCTGACCTGAGTCATAACAAGCCAGTCCAGCCTATGACTGAAGTGTGTTTTTTGTGTCCCAGGATCAACCAGAAGCCTCCTTCATCTGAACCTGGTCCCATCTGTGACTCCCTCAGGAGTGACGGCTCTGAGAAAGAACCAGTGACCTTCAGGATGGAGATGTGTGTTTTACTGGTATTGAGGAAAATGTTTGGATTGAAAATGAAGACAACTGTCTCCTCTGTTTCACAGAGAGAAGAAGCCCGATCCAGAGGTCTCCAGTGGTCTGCAACAACAGACACAGCTGGACTCTATATTTAAGGTATGTCCTTTACTAAAGTTTGGAAATGTTCAGACGAATGAGAACTTGTTCTGTTCGACGCTGATCTGACACTGACTGCATTTGTGTTCATAATGTGTCTGTGCAGCTTCTGGAGGAGGACATCTTCAGTTTTGTCCAGAAGGAGCTGAAAAAGCTCCAGAAAGTTCTGAGCACAGATTACCCAGAATGCTTAGAGCCTGTGAAGAATGAGAATGAAGATCAGGGGAGCTGCAGTAAGGCTGTTCTGAAGATTGCACTGAACTTCCTGAGGAGGATGAAGCAGAAGGAGCTGGCTGAGCGTCTGTGGAGCAGTAGGACCATTTAACAAAGAGCTCACAGTTATTTTATCTTCTCTGAGACTCAGCTCTGTATTTGCTGTCTTCATTCAGGGAGTTATTCTGGAGTTTGTCAGCGTAAACTGAAGTCTAACCTGCAACAGAAGTTTGAGTGTGTGTTTGAGGGCATTGCTAAAGCAGGAAACCCCACCCTTCTGAATGAGATCTACACAGAGCTCTACATCACAGAAGGAGAACCTTCAGAGGTCAACCAGGAACATGAGGTCAGACACATGGAAACAGCCTCCAGGACACCAGGCCCAGCAGAGAAAACCATCACATGTGAAGACATGTTTAAAGCCCCAGCTCACACACATGGAGCCATCAGAACAGTGCTGACAAAGGGAGTGGCTGGTGTGGGGAAAACAGTGCTCACTCAGAAGTTCAGTCTGGACTGGGCTGAAGACAAAGCCAACCAGGACATACAGCTGCTGTTCCCGTTCACTTTCAGAACTCTCAATGTGCTGAAGGACAGAAGCTTCAGCTTGGTGACACTTGTTCATCACTTCTTTAGTCAAACACAAGCAGAACTCTGCAGCTTTGAAGACCTCCAGGTGCTCTTCATCTTTGACGGTCTGGACGAGTGCAGACTCCCTCTGGACTTCACTAAAACCAAAGCTCTAACCAATGCCACAAAGCCTGCCTCAGTGCCTGAGCTGCTGGTGAACCTCATCAGGGGGAACCTGCTTCCCTCCGCTCGCCTCTGGATAACCACACGACCCGCGGCGGCCAATCAGATCCCTGCTGAGTGCATCTCCATGGTGACAGAGGTCAGAGGGTTCACCGACCCGCAGAAGGAGCAGTACTTCAGGAAGAGGTTTGGTGGCCAGGCCCACACCATCATCTCCCACATCAAGACGTCCAGAAGCCTCCACATCATGTGCCACCTGCCGATCTTCTGCTGGATCCTCTCCACAGTCCTGGAGCATGTGTTGAAAAGCAGAGGAGAGCTGCCCAAGACCCTGACTCAGATGTACATCCACTTCCTGGTGGTTCAGGCCAAAGTCAAGAACATCAAGTATGAAGGAGGATCTGAGACAGACCCACACTGGAGTCCAAACACAAAGAAGATGGTGAAGTCTCTGGGAAAACTGGCCTTTGAGCAGCTGCAGAAAGGAAACCTGATCTTCTACGAGAGTGACCTGAGCGAGTGTGGGCTGGACGCTGCAGCGGCCTCAGTGTACTCCGGAGTGTTCACACAGGTCTTTAGAGAGGAGCCAGGCCTGTACCAGGACAAGGTCTACTGCTTCATCCATCTGAGTGTGCAGGAGTTTCTGGCTGCTCTTCATGTCCATCAAACCTTCATCAACACTGGGATCAACCTGCTCTCAGAGAAAACACTACAGCCTTCAAAGTTATTTGTGAAAAAAAAACTAAAGGATCTTCATCAGACAGTTGTGGATAAAGCCCTGCAGAGTCCAAATGGACACCTTGACCTGCTGCTTCGCTTCCTTCTGGGTCTTTCACTGCCGACCAATCACAGCCTTCTAAAAGGTCTAACAAAGAAAGGAAGTAGCTCTCAGACCAATCAGGAAACAGTTGAATACATCAAGAAGAAGCTGAGTGAGGTTGTGTCTGCAGAGAGAAGCATCAACCTGCTCCACTGTCTGAATGAACTGAATGAGCGTTCTCTGGTGGAGCAGATCCAACAGTACCTGAGTTCAGGACGTCTGTCTGAAGGTGGACTGTCTCCTGCTCAGTGGTCAGCTCTGGCCTTCATCTTACTGTCATCAAAAGAAGATCTGGACCAGTTTGAGCTAAAGAAATACTGTGCTTCAGAGGAGGCTCTCCTGAGGCTGCTGCCAGTGGTCAAGGCCTCCAACAAAGCTCTGTGAGTGACCTTTGTTTAACAGTGGATGGCTTGAACTTCCACATAATTTTTTTTTCTCTCCAGACTGAGCAGCTGTAACCTGACAAAGAGAAGCTTTGAAGCTCTGTCCTCAGTCCTCAGCTCTCAGTCCTCTAGTCTGAGAGTCCTGGATCTCAGTTATAATGACTTGAAGGACTCAGGGCTGAAGATGTTGTGTGTTGGACTAAAGAGTCCTCACTGTAAACTGGAACAGCTAAGGTTAGGGAAATGTTGTCTTGAATATATTTTTTATATTTTTTATATTTATTTAATCTGTTCTTTTCAATGATTTCTTATCAGACTGTCAGGTTGTCTGGTCTCAGAGGAAGGCTGTGTTTCTCTGGCATCAGCTTTAAAGTCCAACCCCTCCCATCTGAAAGAACTGGACCTTAGCTGCAATCATCCAGGAGACACAGGAGTGAAGCTCCTGTCTGCTCTGCAGGAGGATCCCCACTGCACACTGGAAACTCTCAGGTATAGACAACAATTACACATTCATTTGGACCTCCAGTCAGCCATTAAAACTGTGGTGGACGATTTTGTGATCTGTGTACAATCACTTAAAAAAACAACTGAATACGGTGGTCAGATGTTTTACCATGTGCTGTTCTTACAATCTGCTCTACAAGGGAAAAATGTATTTACTGATTTGCAGTGTACCTCATTAGATTTCATGTTTAAGGATAATTTTTTAGAATCACATCTCAACCCACATTTGCCTGTCTGTCCCTCAGATTGGAGCCTGCTGGAGCCTGGTACCTGAGTCCAGGACCTACGAGGTGTAAGTGTTATTCTAGCATAATACTGAAAACTAAACCAAAAACAAAGTTGGAAAAATAATTTAAACAATATTCCATATAAGTATTTGCAACTGTAAATTATATTTGGACATTGGGGGCAGTCATTTAACTGCTTTTGTATTGTTTCAGATTTCTTTGAACTCTTCCTGGATCCAAACACAGCTCACAGACACCTCAATGTCTGATAACAACAAGAAGGTGACACTTGTGAGAAAGGAACAGCCATATCCAGCTCATCGAGACAGATTTGAGACCTGGAATCAAATTCTGTGTTCCACTGGTCTGACTGGTCGCTATTACTGGGAGGTCCAGTGGAGTGGAACGGTTTATATATCCTTGTCTTATAGAGGAATCGGGAGGAAAGGAGACAGTGGCAGTCTGTTTGGATGGAATGATCAGTCCTGGAGTTTGGTCTGCTCTAAAGATGGTTTCTCTGTTTGGGATAATCACAAATTAACCCCCATCCCTTAGCCCTGGTCCTCCTCTTCTGGGAGAGTAGCTGTGTTTGTGGACGTTCCTGCTGGATCTTTGTACTTCTACGCCATCTCCTCTGACCAACTGATCCACCTCCACACCTTCAACACCACATTCACTCAGCCTCTGCTCCCTGGGTTTAATCTCTGTTCTGAAGGCTCCTCAGTGTCTCTGTGTGCTCCATCAGACTGTCTGTTTTGAAGAAAAATCTCAAACTCACTTAACTCACCTTCACCTTCTCAAGGGTCAGCTTCTCATTATAATGTTGCTCGTAGGTTTTGGACTGGCTTCATTTACTGAACTGGATCAAAGGAGCTTTAACACCGGTACAAGAGGGCCAAAGTAAAATAGAAAATATATTTAACAGAATAAAACTTTGAATGCATCACAGTCTCTTGTATGGATTGTGTAAGGACTACAAGGAGTCGTGGTAACTCAAATTGAAAGTAGTTCACATTTAAATTTAACAGTATTTGTGGATTATGCACAATTACAATGTTCCAAATTGTTCGGTTTCCTTAATCTCTGTCAAAGTTTGAGTTTGAGTTTAGCTGTGGATTCTGTTTAACAAAAATAGCTTCCTTCACTCCTTTCAAAAACAAGTCTCTCCCTGTTTAAAATCTGAACATTACTGGGTACAAATCAGAGATCAAAATAATTTCATTAATTGTAATACTACTCATGTCATATATCGTCTTTCTTGTCCTTGTCCGTTTTTTCTATATTCTCTGCACTAAAAGTCATATGAGGGATTGCTTGGCTGACCACAAATATGTGATCAGAGTAAAAAAAAACAAAAAACAATGCCTAGACATTTTTGTGAAAATTATAATAGCAATGACATTCTGCTTTGCATTGAAGGTATTGAACATGTGAACCCCTGACAAGAGAGACTTTGATTTGTCTTGTTTTTTTAATAAATATGTGTACTTTTTCATTGTTTGTATTGTATTTTTTTTTTTATTTGTGGTGTATTAGTATTCAAGTCATGTTTTTGAAGACACTATAGCCATTTTCACGCACACAATTTCACGCACACAACGGCTCTTCTCTGGACATTCTCCTGATGGTTGTTTGTGTGAATCATACTGTATATATAAATGGACATAGCTAACGCGCTAGTCGCCGTGTGCCAAAAAGGATGCTTCAGGAGACTCTTCTGCCGGAAACGAGAGATGATGATAAATTGGTGAGTAATTTAATTGAATACAGTGTTAGGGTTTAGATATTTCTGCATGTTGTGGACATAAATAGTGATGGGAGAACACGTAATGTGGCAAAGAATCACTGCGGCAGATTTCCTCATAGCTACTTGTATCTGCACTGAAAACAAATCTACTCTCACAGATTAAGTTGGGGATCAGATCTCTTCTCTCGCTCATCAACTGGAAAATGAAAGAATGAATAGTTTCTCCTGCCATTTGTATTGGTTTCTGATCTATTCAAACAGCTGGCAACAAACCACTGTGGCATTTTTACACGTAGATCAGTTGGGAAAAATTCAGCACCACTGTGGCTTAGACCTGGAAATACAATAGAATAGAATAAATAGAAATGGAACCTAACGACTTACAAGGCAAATTATGTCTTTGCCTCTGCCCCACATGGTTGAATTCCCCAGATGTGTGAATGAAATTGTCAATTGTCCATATAATTATAATATAATTGTCCAAACTATATAGAATAAAGTATATAGTATATTTTATGTGTCCCTCTTTTTATTGATATTCTTCAGACAATTTCATGAAAATTGAATATTAAATCTCAATGAGAAGCCTCCAATCACCATAATGTGTAATTAGTGGACGATGTATCATGGCTGAAATTGGGTAATAAGTCATTTTTTCTAAATTGGGAAATAAATTAGTAATTAGTAATTAGTAAATAAAGTAGCCATACCATTTTTACTCTGGTCGTCTTGATTTAAATCAAGTAGCACACGCTAAACATCTTCATCTGCATTTTCTCCTCCTTCATTTGGTTCAAAATGTCTTATCAGATAAGATAAGATAAGTCAGATAAGATAAGAGACACTAATCTCACTGCCTGTGTTGTAAACTGCAAACTGTGGCTACTTTTACACTGAAACAAATCACCGTATTGGAAACAATTTGCGTCCAGACACATTGTTTCTGTGTCCGTCCACCCACACAGTGTCACGCCGTCATATGTGAGGTAAAAAACAGGAGTTGAAGCACCGTGTCTGAAGTTGCAGGAGCCGATTCTGAGCTGAGGAAAATGGCAAGTGTGAAGACAGACTTTCCATTGACTGACAACGAGGTTTAGTTGTTCCATGGCCGACGAGCAAGTCGTTCTAGCGACACTGTTCCTGTTTGTCGTTTAAACTGTTTTCCACAATAGATATGACTGGCCGACGAGCAAGTCGTTCTAGCGACACTGTTCCTGTTTGTCGTTTTAAACTGTTTTCCACAATAGATATGACCGATGTCACAAACCCAAAGAATCAGGAAGACCCAAGGCACAGTGACGCCGTCCAATAAGGAGGCAACTAGAGCTCCTACATCAGCGTATCAACATATCAATGGAGCTGTTTTCCATTGGTTTAGCGTGGATGAACACTGCATCTGCAACAAAAACCACACAAATACAACCTGGTGTGGATGGGGCTTTTATAACACAACTGTTCTACCACCTGTACCAACGCCATGGCACAAACTCACACAACCTGCCAGACTGGATTCTAACTGTTGTCTCTGAACACACTCATCTGGCCTCTTTTCAGCAGCTCAGACATGAGGAAGTGCATTAAAAAAGATCCAGATTTACTCTTGGTAATGGCGCACTTGATCTGTGCTCTTTCAACATTTTAAATCAAGGTATGACATTATTGTTTCTATTATGCATGTTTATTGTTTAGATTTATTTTTATTTACTTATACAGATACTTAAAAGTCATTGTTACCTGTTATTGTCTGAACAATAATGGAAAAAAAGACAGGTGGGTCTTTTTAACCACCAGATCTAAAAATGTTGTGAAATGTCTTTGCTGGTTTTGTCTCAATAAATTTGAAATTTGAATTCAATGAATTGTCCTAATGGAGACTTATTCTGCACAATAGATTTTTCAAATTTCTTTCACCATGTTATAGTTGTTTCCTTTCCCATTTTCCCTCTCAAGTATTTAGAGTGATTCATGCTTGTTTGTGTGAGTTTTCTTTGTTGTACTGACATTTACGGCAACGCAATTTTCCATCTCAGAAGTCGGCAAACTTGTTTCTTTGTGTCATAGATTACAACTATATCACAGATACACGCACAATTTATCTTCTTAAAGGGATAGTTTGTGTTTTTTGACATGAGTCTGTACGTCGTCCCCGTCACAGTGTGGAGCATAAACACTGACTCACCCCCGACAGCCCCGTGACACGAGTTCTCACCCGGTTTTGGTGCTGGTGAAAGTAGTTCCGGCAAGATGGCTGGAGTCATTAAAATAAAGCATTTTTTTTTCTTAAAACAATGTGTGTTCAAAAGAGTGATACATTTGCATCATAAAACTGTTGTCGACGAAAAAGTCCGACCTCATAATCGCTTGGCGCTATTTTCTCTGATAAGTATATAAGTTTGTGTTAGTTATCAGTTGCTGTGAACTTTCCGAGCCAGAAACACAGTAAAACATGAGCTGTGCGATACGAATGGGTAGAAAATAGTTTATCACTCTTTTAAACACATATTGTTTTGAGAAGAAAAACGCTTTATTTTCACGACTCCAGCCAACTTGCCGGAACTAATTTCCTCAGCACCAGTGTTTAGTCAGTGTTTATGCCCAACACTGCTGATGGGGACGACGTTCAGATTCATGTCAAAAAACTATCCCTTTAATCCTTCCACACATTGAAACTCATCCCTTGCTCACCACTACAGGTTTAGTTTGCATTTTATTGATTTATTTGTTGAATAGCCAGATCCCATGTATAAACCCACGTATTCAAATAATGAAGTAACTAAAAAACAATAAAATGATGAGTACTTCTCTTCCAGTACGAGGCCAGAGGAAACACCACAGTCTCCAGAACCAGAAGTCCTCCGTCTGTCCACGAAGAGAAACTTTTCAATGGGAGAATCTGCAAACTTAACGACTGAAACGTGAGAATAAACCTTAAAGCTAGTTGGTCTACTTTACTCACTCACAATATACATTATTTTAAATCAGGTTTTAGTGTTTTTTTGTGTTTTTTACAATCATAACTGAACCAATATTCAGAGGGACACAGACACAAACTGAAGCCAGATGAAACATGTGTCTTCCAGATCGGAGGCCGCTGGAACCTGGTCCCTCCGTCCAGAACTTAGGAAGTGTAAGTGTTATTCTGTTATTGATTCCTTTCTTGGTGCACGGATCTTTAACTGCTTTTGTGTTGTTTCCACTTCATCAGATTTCTGTGATCTCAGTCTGGACCCAAACACAGCTCAGATAAACCTCAAACTGTCTGACAACAACAAGACGGTGACGTTCGAGAAAGAGGAGCAGCCACATCCGGATCATCAGGACAGATTTGAGACCTGGGCTCAGGTTCTGTGTTCCACTGGTCTGACCGGCCGCTGTTACTGGGAGGTCGAGTGGAGAGGAAGGGTTTATATTTCTGTGTCTTACAAAGGAATCAGGAGGAATGGAATCAGTGAAAGTGGATTTGGACGCAATGATCAGTCCTGGACTCTGCTCTGCTCTAAAGGTGGTTTCTCTATTTGGCATAACAACAAATTAACCCCCATCCCTCATCCCTGGTCATCCTCTTCTGGGAGAGTCTCAGTGTTTGTGGACGTTCCTGCTGGATCTCTGTCCTTCTACAACATCTCCTCTGACCAACTGACCCACCTCCACACCTTCAGCACCACATTCACTCAGCCTCTGCTCCCTGGGTTTAGGCTCTGTTTTTATGGCTCCTCGGTGTCTCTTTGTGCTCCACTGGACTGAGAGCTTCTCTTGGAAAGGAACGTTAATATAATGAACATATTCTGTCTTGTCATTCCAACTTTGTTCATGAGACTGTACTCTCAAAGCTCTTGCAGGAAAGTTTTAGAAGCAGCAGCCTCTTCTGAACACTCTCATTTACGTCAGATTTTACAGCAGAAATGACGGACATATTTTCCGAGAGTAAATCATGCGCAACAGGCCCACAAATAGCCCATATTTTCAGTTTGTATTCACTTTTTAACACCATAAAATCAATAAATCGGACTGTAAGGAGGCAAAGGGAGTGAAGACACAGTAAAGTGATTGAACTTCATCAGATCTTCAAAAACAAACAACATTTATTCACAGAAGCCCGGAGCAGCAAGATTTTTTTTTTATTAACAAAAAAAAGAAGCATGTCACTTGGGTTCTATATTCTATGTTAAAAACAAAAAAAAAATAGACCTATAGGTTGGCAGTTCAATCCCAACTCCCTCAGGTGCATACTATCATTGTGTCCTTGGGCAAGACACTTAATCCAGCTCTAGCCAGTGTCTTGCATAGAGCTCTTGTACAGTTACACATCTGTCATAGTTTTGAAGATATTTTAACTGCCTTTTTTTTTTTTACTTTTCTACTTTATTATATTGATGTTTTTAAAAATGTGAACATACTTTTGTAACTTATTTTAGAGCTTATTATTGAAATTTATATTTTTACTCTCTGTTATTATAATATATTGTGATGTGGGAGCTAATGTGCACAGAAATTGCTCTTGTTGATCAATAAAGTTTGTTTAAGTCTATACTTATTATAATCCTTGTGTCTAACAATTATAATAAACAATATATTTGATGAGTCTATTAATGCGGTCCAATTTTTTTTTAGATTCTAAAGATTGGAACCCTGCATCTGGTTCCATATTTGGCCAAAAAAATTGGGTCCAAATTTAATGCAAATGAATTAATATTTAGGGGTTGCTCAAGACATCTGAAAATTGCTTGATACTATAAAATAGCAAAGAAATAAGGCATATTCAAATAACCGTCATTTTATTCTGCAGTCCTTAAAAGTTGCTTAGAAAATCCATAAAGTCCATAAAAGTTACTTGAAAATGCAAAAGTAGTCCATTTCATGCAGCTTGAGCAACCTCTAAAACATCTTTTTCTTCCAAATTTCTTCCTAAATCTTCTTTTGGAGCTAAAACTTAATGCAGGTTCTAATCGAGGTGATCTGAACTTTCAGCCTATCTCCACTCAGATCTCCTCATCCTCCTGCCACGGTCCAGGCCTCTGATACAAGCTCAGTCTAAAACATGCCTCTACTGTATTTGAACATACATCATGATACGCAGGTGTTTATCTAAAACGACGCACAAACTGAAACGCAGATCCAGTTTTACAGGTGCATAAACTGTGCACGTCTCAACATGTTTCCGAACCACATTCTGTTTCTGAGTTCGAGGGAGTCGTGTCACTGCGGACGCTCATTCTGTCGAGAGTAAGTGCAGCATTTAAGGTGCTTTCTGAACCCTTTTTATAGTATTTAGTTTGGATAAAGGGAGGAAAGGCCAGATTCAGACAGATTCTAGATGCGAAGGATGGTCGGAGCTGACAGATGGATGACTGATGCCCCGTCCTGCCCTCTCAGTTCTGCTTATGCTCCATAAATCGTGGTGGTGTGTTCAGGGCCTGACAGTGTGTGGGTAAAGTGAGTTTTGTGTGAGCTTCATGCATCTGCAGACTGAATCCCCCTCCTCCCTGCAGCATTAAACCAGTGCCTGGACGATCGCTCCGGGTTTTACGAGTCGCATCTCGTCTCCGGCGCTGATTTAAGCCCTGGACGCTCCATCGGCTCCGCGATTGTTTCATAATCGTTTTTTCTATTTTATATTCTAAGTCTAAAGGGACAGGTTGTGTTCACGTGACGTCGCAAACGCATGAAAACCTTCTTATAGTTTTTTATAGTGGAGTTTGAATCTGTGAACCATTCGTTTTTCAAAATAAAACCAAAAACAAGAAATGAAAAAAACAACTTTTCTTCATCATTTGTCTCCAAAACCAAAATGAAAAAACAGATGATAATGTGGGTTTTTTTTTTTTCAGTTTTTGATTTTGTGTTTAAATTACTAATGGAAAAAATAACGTTTCTCAATTCTGTGACCTGGAAGTGACACATTTACTTAAGTGAACAGAAAGTGCCATAGACATACATGTATATACCCATGGAAAGTGCAAGATGCAAACTCATGTTTAAACCTACGTCCTTTTTTACGGAAATAAGAGGGTGACCCCAAGACCCCAAGACCCTAAGACACGAAGACCTTAAGACCCTAAGACCCCTAGACCCCTAGACCCGAAGATCCCAAGACCTGAAGACCCCAAGACCCCAAGACCCTAAAACTCGAAGACCTTAAGAGCCTAAGACTCAATGACCCTAAGACTCAAAGACTCGAAGACCCAAAGACTTGAAGACCTTAAGACCTGAAGACTCGTAGATTCGAAGACTCCTAGACCCGAAGACTCGAAGACCCGAAGACCCTAAGACCTGAAGACCCTAAGACCCGAAGACTCGAAGACCCTAAGACTCAAAGACAAAAAAGAAAGAAAATAAATAAAAGAAAAAAAGAAAAAGAAAATAAATGTGATTAGATTTAGAGTCATTTTAAAGAAGTTTAAAAATCCTGAGTTAAGGGCGGACGGTCGCACCACATGAACATTTGACACTTTAAGGACAAAAAACATGCAGAAGAACTCAGGATTTGTGAACAAAATGATTTGGTTCCAGGAGGTCAGAGGTTCTACAGGGATGTGGGGATTATTATCACATTTGAACCTTTTTAAATGAATAAATTGCAAGTGGACACACATCATGACCCTTATGCCAAATATAAGATAAAACAGTGCACCCTCAAGTGGTCATTAACATGCATTACAGATTACAGATCACCTTCAAAACAGATTTAATCCAGCAATTTTTGTATGATTTGTATAACTTCTGAGCATCTGAGCATATACTTTTTTTTGTCTTTATTGGGTTTTAACTCACATTTCTGCATCAGCTGCCAGGGCTCATTTTAACAGTCTGAAAAGGCCGTTTTACTTTCTTTCATATTCTTTTCAGATCATTCTCAAACACTCTGCATGAAATGAGAGTTGTTTAGTTTTGGGGAAGCAGCTTTTTAAAAATGATTTTGCATTTAGAACATTTTTCTTTTCCTGCACAAGTGGCTGTTGTTGTGCAGTTTGTCATGACGTGTGTGTGGTCAGTGGTGTGTGTGATGTGGTGTAAACAGAAAACAACGTGATGATGTCTGCTCTGTTTTAGGAACTAGGTTGACTAAACTAAGCTACTGTAACAGGGTGAACACATGAGATCAGCTGAAATTCAGGATGGGGGGGAGGCACAAATATCACGTTAACTAAAGAAAAAGAGTTTTAATAAATAAAGAACAAAATTAAAATGTCACCAACAAATGAGGGTCTTTAACCTAGAATGTCCAAACTAAAGACGAGAGACTTTACTGAGTGAGTGTCATTTTTGGGACGTTTGGGGATTCAAGATTTGGAACAAAAGCTAAAATTTTGGGACTGTCCAGAATTTTTGGGGATGTCTGGTCACTTTGTACAAAATACAGTGTAGAATAAACAGAAGGGTTTTACTCATTCACCCTCTAGAAACCATGTTCAAAAACACAGAGGGCACTTTTTATATGAGGCAAAAGGGGCAGAAGCTCAAGCTCCCGGTGTCGGGTTTGTACAATAAATTGCGCCAAAAAGAAAAAAAAAAAAACTGTCAGGAAGAAGATTCAACAGAATGAATCACCCCAAAGTGAAGGTTCAAACGCAGAATAAATTTACATAACAGAATGTGACAACTGAGGAATTGAACACATGGACTAAAAAAGGGGAGTGAATAGAACAGAAGTGCATTGCACAAAGACACAGCAATAATCAAAGGCGGAAGCACAAGAGGGCGGAAGTAAATCTGCAACAGAAACCATTTCAAAATAAAGGAAAGCAAACAGAACATGACTCCCACAAGTGTGAACCAAACCCCGGTAAAGAGACAAACAGAGACAGAGAGGGAGAGGAGAGAGAAAGAGAGAGAGAGAAAGAGAGAGAGAAAATAGAGAAGAGACAGAGAAGAGAGAGAAGAGAGAGAGAGAGAGAAAGAGAGAAAAGAGAGAAGAGGGTAAAAGAGAGAGAGAAGAGAGCGAAAGAGAGAGAAGAGAGAGTGAAAGAGAGAGAGAGAAGAGAGAAAGAGAGAAGAGAGAGAAAGACTGAGAGAAGAGAGGGAGAAGAGAGAAAGAAGAGAGAGAGAAGAGAGCGAAAATATAGAAGAGAGAAAGAGAAAGTAGAGAGACAGAGAGAGAGAAGAGAAAAAGAAGAGAGGGAGAAGAGAGCGAAAATAGAGAAGCGACAGAGAGAGAAGAGAAAGAGAGAGAGAGAGAAGAGAGTGAAAGAGAGAGAAGAGGGTGAAAGAGAGAGAGAGAGAAGAGAAAGAAGAGAGAGTGAAAGAGAGAGAGAGAGAGAGAAGAGAGAAAGAGAGAAGAAAAAGAGAAGAGAGAGAGAAGAGAGAGGATGGAGAGGAAAGAGACAAGAGATAGTGAAAGAGAGAGAGAAGAGAGAGAAAGACTGAGAGAAGAGAGGGATAAGAAAGAGAAATAAAGAGAGAAAATGGAGAAGAGGGAGAAGAGTGAAAGAGAGAGAGAAGATAGCAAAAGAGAGAGAGAAGAGAGAGAGAAGATAGAGAGAAGAAAGAGGAGAGAGAAAAGACAGAGAGGACGGAGAGGAAAGCGAGAAGAGATAGTGAAAGAAAGAGAGAAGACAGAGAAAGACTGAGAGAAGAGAGGGAGAAGAGAGCGAAAATATAGAAGAGAGAAAGAGAAAGTAGAGAGACAGAGAGAGAAGAGAAAAAGAAGAGAGGGAGAAGAGAGCGAAAATAGAGAAGAGACAGAGAGAGAAGAGAAAGAGAGAGAGAGAGAAGAGAGCGAAAGAGAGAGAAGAGGGTGAAAGAGAGAGAGAGAGAAGAGAAAGAAGAGAGAGTGAAAGAGAGAGAGAGAGAGAGAAGAGAGAAAGAGAGAAGAAAAAGAGAAGAGAGAGAGAAGAGAGAGGATGGAGAGGAAAGAGACAAGAGATAGTGAAAGAGAGAGAGAAGAGAGAGAAAGACTGAGAGAAGAGAGGGATAAGAAAGAGAAATAAAGAGAGAAAATGGAGAAGAGGGAGAAGAGTGAAAGAGAGAGAGAAGATAGCAAAAGAGAGAGAGAAGAGAGAGAGAAGAAAGAGGAGAGAGAAAAGAGAGAGAGGACGGAGAGAGGAAAGCGAGAAGAGGGAAGAGGGTAAAAGAGAGAGAGAAGAGAGCGAAAGAGAGAGAAGAGAGAGAGAAAGAGAGAGAGAGAAGAGAGAAAGAGAGAAGAGAGAGAGAAGATAGAGAGAAGAAAGAGGAGAGAGAAAAGAGAGAGAGGACGGAGAGGAAAGCGAGAAGAGATAGTGAAAGAAAGAGAGAAGACAGAGAAAGACTGAGAGAAGAGAGGGAGAAGAGAAAAAGAAGAGAAGGAGAAGAGAGCGAAAATAGAGAAGAGACAGAGAGAGAAGAGAGAAATGGAGAGAGAAACAGGGAGAGAGAAAGAAAAACCGAGAGAGAAGAGAAAGAGAGAGAGACAGAGGCAGAGTTGGGGTTAGAGCAGAGCAGTTGGAGCAGTGACTCTTTCTCTTTCACTGTGACGCTGCTAAAACCTCGTCCACACTAAACTCAAACACAAAACATCCCCCGTTATGAAACTCCGTCCTCTTATTTGGGGTTTTGAACATTGTATTTCACAGAGACACATTTAAATTGACAGAAAAAGAAACCAGCACAGATTTAACATCCAAACAAACTATTCAAATGGAAATATGTGCAAGATAAAGCGACTATTACAGGTCGGGATGCGAGTCCTCGGCGCCATCTAGTGGTGAAATGAATCCTCTTAAATATTCCAGTATGTTCTCTGTCAGACCCGAGTATTTTCCAGCTCCAGGACGACTTACGGCCTATAAACTCATTTGGAATCACAAAATAAACATATTTGATCATTTTACCTCATGCGCCTATTTTCTTAAATTACATTTTTTGAAAGACATCTTCATTTTTTCATTGCTGCATCAACATAAACTCTTCAAAAACAATATTAATTTATTTTTATTTATTTATTT
>JACN01046630.1:0-12302 GCA_000787155.1 Scartelaos histophorus | reverse complement strand
AGTGACTGTTTGGTAGTTTGCTGTAGTTCGCAAATTATTAAATTGCAAAATACTAGATAATATGTAAAAGCAACCCATGTTCATCTTTACACAGTGTTTCTAGTTATCTTGTTAAAATACAAAGACAAGTAAATCAAAGAAAAAACAAAACAAATCTTAAAGGCTTTATGTTACTCAGACTCAAAGTTTTTAGTCTGTGGATTAGCATTTGGTAAAACGCAGAGCAACAGTCATCACTGTCGCATGAATTTGGAGCTGAATAATGGGGGAAGGGGTTGTGACTGGTCAGACCAGCAGGGGGTAGGGCTTCACAGGTTAGGGATAAGGGTGTCGTCTTGACTGAGGGCTTCACAGGTTAGGGATAAGGGTGTCGTCTTGACTGATTTCTGTATAAATACTCAGAGCGCAGAGGCTCTGGGGGGAAGAAGGGGGAGCAGTTGGGGCAGTTAGTGATCATGCTGCTGGTGAGGGGAGGCTGGTGGTCTCTGGGCCAGGGCAGGTCTAGACTCTGTTCATATCTTCTGTAACAATAAACCTTGGTCTTTATTTCAAAAACTCATCAAGCTTCACAAATGGATTTTTTTTCAAGAGAGATATATCATTCAAAAAACCCATAAATAAAAAGTAGGTGTCAGGTTCTACCCATTTTACTGAGCTTTTGAGACTTGACTTTGAGACTTGACTTTGAGATGGGCTCCCCAACTATTAACAAGAGTCTGCATCTGGAGATGGCCCTGACTCAGTGGAAGACATTCTTTATTGTCCCAGTCCCCAAAAATCCTCATCCCACAGAGCTAAATGATAACAGGCCAGTCACCCTGACATCACATGTGATGTCAGGCAGACAATGGAGCGAATGGCTTCCCATCAGGTCAGACCCCAGAGCAGCCAAGTCCTCTCCCTTGTGCAGTTTGCTTAGAAGAAAGTGCAGAAGAAAGTGTGAGTGACCAGTCTTGCTCCACGGATACACTCTGGAAGTGGTTTGTCCCACATGCCATATACCTGTACAATGGTTCCCGAAGCACAGTGCTGTAACCTCAAAGCTTAAATCAGTGCTGTTTTGGTCTAATGTCAATTTTTTATCCTTTAAATTTCCATTGTTCTTTGAACTTTGGATTGCAACAATGTAATTTCCACATGGGATAAGTAAAGGTCTTATGTTATAACATTCCTTCCCAAACTCTTTTATACTTTTACCAATAATAATTTATATTTGTTATGCTTTGTGTATAAGTGGAGGACCCCAAAGAAGAGACAGAGGCAGGTAGTCTTAACAGTTTATTTATAGTGAACAGGGATAGTGCAGGAAGTGGTGACAGGAGCTGGCTGAAAACAGGCCGAAACACATGGAGGTAGGTACACTGCAAGCAGGTAGACACTAGGAGGAGAGAAGGCACTGGGAGCAGACACAAAAAACTGGTAACTACCCCAGACAAAGACATTTTTTCAGGAGTGGCTCAGGATAACCAGGAATGGCACGAAGAAACTGAGACAGAGTGATATGGAAAAGAACAGGTCTGGCAATGAAGAGAAGACAAGGAGAGGTCTTTATAGTGGAGCTGATCAATGAGTGCGCCAATCTGCATTAGGAGCTCCAGCCATGCCCCTGTCAAACACCAGCCCTGAAAAGGAAACACAAGGGGTGGGGGAAAAACTACTGTTCCTGCTAATACATAGTAAATTATGATATGAAGAGTTGGACTAAGAGTAAAGCATTTGTTTTATGTAGCACCTTTTATGGACCCTCTAAGAGGCTTTACAGGTTGTTTTCAATCTCTCCACACCTGCTCACAGTAAATTCTACTGCAGCAGGGTGACAGCACATACACTCAGGCAGCTTCAGGAGGTGCTTCTGTGACTCATGTTCTGTATGAGAACAGGACTTCTATTACATAATGAGCGCTTATAGAGGAGGCACGCTCACAGCCATACTGCAGTGTGGTTCATAATCTGAAAACCAACCTACCATAACCATGACCAGCAGTTGCAGTATTAAAAGAGGAAGGGCATCGGGCATTTATCCCAGATGCAGACACCACGAAACAAAACATGGACCCTTCAAAATAGCATATCCTCCTGGGACAGAGATAAGAAAACAGAAAATTCAAGTTTTGAAGGCTGGGTATTCGTGCAGCAGCAGGATCTTAATCCAGTCACTCACCAAACAGCAAAAGGTTACAAGTGCGTCCCTCAGAGCAGCATGGGTTCTTACCCGTCACAACAAAGCATTTACTGACGCAGAGGTTTTTAAGGAAGTGATGGTGGCTGTTTTGGAGGAGCTGGTTACTGATAAGTCGATGGGTGGCGTGATTGCCTCAGTGAAACAGATGGCACTTTCTGCGAGGTCAGCTTCTCGACACATTGAAAGCCTGTCTGAGGCTGTGCGGGGATCCGTTATGAATGGCCTTGGTCATGCCGATTACTTCTTCGTTGCTATGGATGAAAGTACAGATAAAACAGATGTAAATGTGCAGATACGTCAGATATTTCGATGGGAAGGTGTTCAAGGAGGAGTTGTTGGCGCTGCTTGCATTAGAAAGGAAGACCACTGCCGACGTAATGTTCACCAAAGTAGAAGAATTATTTCAACGGCATTCACTTCCATTTAAGAAAATAAACCTAATTGTTACAGACGGCGCACCTGCCATGATAGGTTGCCACAGAGGTCTGGTGGCCCAATTGAAAGAGATTGCGCCCCAAATAAACGCACTGTACTGCCTTATCCATCAGAGTGTGCAGTGCGCCAGGCTCAGTGCTGAGCTGAAAAGTGTAATGGATAAAGTAATGCAAGTCATTACCTTTGTCCAGGCTAATCAAGCACTCAGCACCGTCTTTTCCGACAACTTGTAGCCGAGTCAGAGGCCTGCTACGAGGATCTGCTGCTTCACAATGATGTGCGCTGGTTAAGTAAAGGGAAAGCGCTGGAGCTCCACTCTGGCTCCTCTCACTCTGATTGGTCAAAGCGATCACATGCTTCACGAGCCCGTGCTCCGTGCGTGTGTTTGCGTGCATTCACGTGTGCCCGCGGGAGAAAAGAGCACTACTGCGCATGTCCAATCGACCCATGGGCGCCGAAAGTACCTAGCCGGTTAGGCTAAACTGGGGTCATGCACCACTGAGCTCGGTCCATTGACTTGAATGGGCGGCCATTTTTAGACTTCGGGGCTTGGGTCGGTGCCTGTTTGCTCCTCAGAAATGAGTGGAATGTTTCTGTCGGTTATCCAACTTACACTATCGTCAAAGTTAGAAGGTAATTTAGGCAGAACAATCAGCCTCCCTTTCAGTTAATTCAGAGTTTAAGATAGCTGTTATTTTGTTGAAGAGTGTTAAACCCTCAGTCAACTTCATGTCGGATAAGTTAGTTGGGTTAGCTAAGATAGTTAATCAAGTGTACAGCAGAGCTGAGTTAATACCCCTGAAGCATAGCGTACTGTCAGGTGAAGTTAAAGGCAGTTTATTTTCAAGAGGCTGTCTTTCATATACTAAATTCTTCTATAGGCGATAACCGTTAACTTTGGGTTGATGCATTTACAGGCAGTTAATAATGGAGAGCTTTAGCAGCTAAGCACCTTTTTTCATTGTCATTTTTGTGCGGATCGGTGCAAATTAAATATTGAATCATACTCAGTCGTCAGATTTTGTCAAAAGCCAATGTTGTGAAATGACACAGCGTGTCTTAATTTTATTTTACACTCGTTGATAGGCAGACAACCATCAATGTTGGTGGATTTGCTGTTGACTGCTTGTAGTTAATAGCTATTTTGCCTGTTTCAAGCTCCTCATGCAACGAATACCTGTTTCGAACCCCCCTTGCCATGATTCGCTGTTGTTTTTGTGGGAGAACCTTGCAAACGTTGAGGGGTTATGTTTTGCATTGTAGAATTCATAGAAACGAACCACGCTGTTCAGGTGTGAAAGTACAAATTGCAGGCAGATATTTTGCACATATGCATCTTTTAAGAGTCATTTCTATCGGAAGCACAATGTCCGAGCGCTGTCTGTTACTGCTAACACAGCAATTATATCAAATTTTGTGTGCGCCATGCCACTTTGCTCAGACCGATTTCAGACCATGCAGGAACTTCTTGTACACTTAAAAAAACATTTAGTGGAGGGAAGATCTGTTAAGTGTCCAGTGGCAGGTTGTCAAAGCACATTTATTTTAAGGTCATCATTTTCAGCACACTTGTCCAGGAAAAATCCACACTGTTCAGTGAATAACAAATTATCTTTACAGAGAAATCGCACCGCAGTCCTTTGCCACGGCTTCTGAAGAGGTTTCACAGATGGTGGATGGTGCAGCTGAAGTACCAGTAAGTACTGAACCAATACTGATTTTGGATGAAAACTTTCTTAGGACTCTTCCAATCCACTTATTTCTATAGCACATTTCATAAACAAACAGTTTTCCAAAGTGCTGCACAATACATACTAAAAGCAACAATAATAATATAATGATAAAATAAACACTCATTAAACACAGATTAAAACATATTAGTCCTAAAACAATAAACCAGTAACCAGTAAACCAGTGTTTGGCTGTTCTGTCTAAAACTGCAAGGACAGCTCCTGCTTCCAGATTCAACAATACAGTAAATACATACATACATACATACATACAATACATTAAACTATGTTTTCCATAACTTTTTCAACCTGTTCTGCCGTGACTAGGGGTGCACACCTGGAAGCGGCAGTGGTGCCATCTACATCCCCCAAAAATCAGTCATTTACTCACCCGCACTGCCGCCTTCACCTCCTCCCATGGTGCGATCTGGCAAACCAGGACACTTACGCGCCGGAGCCTAAATCCTCCCGGTGCGCAGGTTCCGGGAGTCACGTGAGCCACGAGTCATTTACATAGACAATTGTCTGCATTTTATGTCTATTTGTACAGTGTTGTTTGGTATAGGTAACTTCAGGATGTTGAAGGAAGCTGTTCCCTCCCTGTAACCGCCCCTGAAATACTGTTCATTAGTAGGAATGATGTAAATGTGGTTTCAGGTGGGGGTTACGTAATGTGGGAGGGGCAGACGGGTATAAAGGTGCGCTCTGCAGCTCATTTGGGAGTCTCGTCGCGTCGCGTCCTAGTTACGACGCAGGTAACGTTCGCTAAGAAAGCGAGGGAGCGGGTAAGAGAGAGAGATCGAGTGCAGGAGCGAGCGAGCCCTGACTAAAGACTTAAGGGGGAAGTCTACCTGTTGTTGTTTACGTGGTGCCGGTAAATTGACTTTTTTAAAATCACTGTAAATATTTTTTGCACCTTTTTGCTCTGTGGAAGAGTCCAATAAAATACACCAAAAAACGCATTTCCTGACTGAGCCTGAGTTTTGTTGGAGAACCCCGCTACATGGGGAAAGTCTCTAATTGTATTAAGGATTCTGATCTGTTCTCTTCATCTCATAAAGTCCCATTGAGAACAACCTACACAAGAGCTCAGACATTCAAACGCATGTTCAAATATGTAGAGCCCAAAGTAGTAAGATTAGGATATGATGATAATATGAGACAAAGAAATCCTTATTACATACCTGTGAAGCAAACACTGACTAACTTACTTGAATCACAATTTTGGAAAAATTCTGTGTTATAACAGACTACTGAAAGAGATGCATGCTTTCTTAGTGATCCTTGTGACGAACAGGCCTACAAGTCCAATCCATTCTTCATTGCAAACCCAGGAGGCCTGCAGTTTATTTTGTACCAAGACACATTTGAAGTAGTCAGTCCTCTTGGCTCAGCAAAAAAGGCACACAAAGTTCTCGCTGTTTATCTTTCTGTTGCAAATTTGCCAGTTCATGTGCGATTCAACACAGATCACATGTCCCTAATCTTGTGTGGAGAGAATGACCTAAAGAAGTTTGGATGTGCTTAAGTATTTGCTGACATGATATCAGATTTGAAAGATTTGGCAGAAAATGGACTTACTGTAGGAGGGGAAACAGTCCATGGAGCTTTGTACTCCATAGCAGTCGATAGTTTAGGGTCACGTGGCATTGGAAGCTTTAACGAAAACTTGTCTTGTTATTTTTGCAGGTACTGTGAGGTAACCAGAGACGAATTTAAGAAGGACCCCAGTCTTTGTGGCCGTCAATGAACTGCTGATACCTATGCCGCTGCTGTTGCCTCTCTGTCTGAGGAGAGCAGAGAAGACAAAGGAATAAAAGAGAGGTCTGTTTTCAATGATGTCCCAAACTTTCATGTATACCAACCTGGTCTCCCACCATGTTTAGGCCATGACATTTTTGAGGGCGTGTTGTCCTATGACCTTGTCTGTACTTGAATTATTTCATCAAGACAAAGAAATGGTCCACATATACCTTTTTGAACAGGCGACTCAAACAATTCCAGTTCAAAGGTTCAGATGCTCTCTCCAAGCCATGCACTGTCCCATCTGGTACACTCAAACTTTCTGGTAACGCGGTCCAGAATTGGAATTTTTTTGAGGTTGCTACCTGTTTTTATTGGCGACAAGGTGCAAAATGCTGATGAAGTGTGGCAGTTGACTCTCCTGCTCAAAGATATTGTTGATCTAGTTTGTGTGCAAAATATTTCATTGTCACAGATAGCTTACCTTGAAATCATAATCCAGGATTATCTAGATTCAGGGGTGTGTTTATTTCCCCATAGTACCCTCAAACCAAAACACCATTACATGAAACATTATCCCTCACTAATACTGAAATTTGGACCCCTTATTTGACTATGGACGATGCGTTTTGAAAGCAAATGGCTATTTCAAGCGATGTGCCAGGCATTTGAAACGTTTTAAGAACATTTGCCTAACTCTTTCTGAAAGGCATCAGATGTTTCAAGCTTATGTCTTGGCAGGACCAGGAAGTAGTGAGCTTCTGCAAATTAAAAATGGTTGTGGTTTAATGGTTTATTCCCAACCTTTACAATGACGCAGTCAATCATGCTGCTAGTGAATTCGGATTTCAGATTTCTCGACAGAAATTCAGTACAGAGGTACAGCATACAAGAAGGGTGATTTTTCTTTTGGTCTTGAATAAGTCTATGGAATTTGTGAAGATTGTCATAATTTTAATGAAGGATAATGCACTGTATTTTCTTATGGATTTACACAAATCAGACTTTCTTCCAAAATATCACCTGTATGCCATTACACAACAAAGTACAGAAATGAAGTGTGTTAACATTAATGACTTAGATTAATTTAGATTTAGTTAGATTTTTACCCATTGACCTCATACATCATTGATGGACACAGAGTCATCCCACTGAAACATAGCGTTTTGTTAAAGTGATTTTGAATTGATGAAGTACATGTTCTTTTTTTAGATATTAAATGTGTACTGACTAATTTTGTGTAGTTTGCAGATGTTTTAAAATGAAACACAATGACCAGTATTGAAATGCTGAGTTTTGAGCACATTTGGCCAGAAATGGTGGCTAGAATGATGAGACTAGTTTGGGCCTAATTCATATTGAAGTTAGAGTTGTGCCCAATATGGATGCAATGTTGTGAAGTAAATGTTGTTAATCAGTTACATTTTGTAAATATTTCCTTATGTCTTAAATTGTACAGATGTCTGAATCATCATCATCACGGAGGCCTTGCCTGACCTTCCAGACGTGTCAAAGGATATCTTGGAAGAAACTCTTCAATCTCTAGGGGTAGAGACCCATGATGATTTTCAGTTTGTTAAGGAAAAAGATTTATTGTCAGCCTTGAGGCCTATACAGGCCCGGAAGCTGGTTGCTGCATGGCGTCTAAAATTTATGTCTAACATGGTTGTTTATGATGTGATTAGTTATCAACTTTGCAATTTAGTTCAATTAAAATGTAAAAACATCCATGTTATGTCTGTTTTCTGTATATGTACTTGCGTCTGGCCCTAGAAAGTGGTTCTTCAAGCCTTACTGCCTCACCAGGACCTTCCCCAGCCATGGGGTCTCTGTCACCAGTTTCAACGTCATCATCCAGCAGCTGTCAGAGTTCAAGAGGCAGTCTTCCAGACTCATTCAAGATACCATGGGGACAGTTCCCAGAGGCTTTGACCCAGGATTTGGAGAGAGGAAGGCATCCAAAACAAGTATGAGGAAAGAGATGGCCAGAATTGTGGTCCGCGAAATGATGAAAGTAACCACCTCATTAAGTAAGAAGAATGCTACTGATGTGAATAGGAAATTAGTGGCAAAATACCCCAAGTTACTTCAAGATGTCATTGAGGGTGACATAATTGGCACAGGGTATGGCTCCCTCGTGAAACAAATTCAAAATTGGATCGAAAATGTGAAAAGACCTACAACACCAAAAATTCAAAAAAGAAAATCACATGACTCTGACACTGACGAAGTCCCCCCTGAAAAACGGGCAGCGATTTAAGACATCTATGGGTGCATCCGTTGGCATGTCGAGTTTCTGCCCCTTGGGGAAATGGCTGAAAGCCAGCAGCAAAAGAAAGAGAAGCTTAAAAATCTGTTCAGCCATAATGAACAAAGCCCAGGTCCTTTGAAAATGCTGATGAAGTCCACATTCTACAGCCAGCGACAAGACGTGAACCAAGGGAAAGACATGAAATACCTCCTAGAAAACTGGCCATATTGGTTTCATGACATTGGCATGATTGTTCACTTTAACGAGCTCACTGGAGTTGACATGAAGGAAACCTTCTCAAAAAATGTGGAACAGAAGGGGGGAAAGGCTCCTGAACTTTATGAAGACAGTTGCTGTCAACAAATCCAAAAGATTCTATCAAGCTGCAACAAAGCTACAAATGATGATGAGAGAACACCCAGGCAACACACAGGTCACAGAGATGGTGCTGCTTATTCTGGCTTATTTTGATGAGAGAGATGATGTGATGTTCCATTACGTGGAGGACATTTGCCTGGCTGGAGAAGTGGTCATGGACAGAGTTCCCTTGACTCCCACTCGGTAAGTTAATCTTACTCACCTGATTTGAAGAGGGAAGGCTGACATATAGTAGATGCTGTCTAGGTATAATGAATTCACACATCTGTTTTTCTGTTCTGTGTTTTTTTTTTTTTTTAAACATACTTGTTTTCACACTTGACACATGACTTAGTGACTGACATGTGAAAATGTAAACTTAATTTCTGGATTATTTTTAATTTTACTTTTTTTTTTAAAGGACAATCCTGCTATTCCTCCAGGAGGATGATGCCGAGTGTGGATCACATCATCGTGAATGAGAACATCTCTTCCTTCGTCTCGTTCTTGTGCATGATGTTTGGGTCTTTTTACTGCTTCAACATCCATTATCCAACTGCACTTGCATCTACCCTGGAGTTTCTACAGAGGTAAATGATTTGGTTTTGTTTTGTTTACCATTGTTTTGTTCTATTTATGTAGATATTATTATTATTTTGCTGAGGCTTTTATCATGAGCAATGTGCATACAAATACCTATAGTGCACACTACCCAGGTAGATGCATGGTAAGGCTCCTTTGCTCCCCGCCTACCAATAAAGCTTTAATTAAAGGAAAATTAACCCATGTCCTCACCTTTTTATGCTTTCCTTTGTTGACTTGTGGAGATGGTTGTATCATGTATAAGTGATATGTCTTTGCTCTGTCTTCTCTGTATTCCTAGATGTTTCTTCTCCATTAATCCAGAGAGGGGGACGAAAGTGGAGCAAACAAATGCGATGCGCTTGCATGTTAAGTCCTTACACTTATTCAGGACCTCTCGGACCACGAATAGCATTCCCATTGAAAAGGTACTTGTGCTACTGCAACTATTGTCTTTGATTATTGACTGACTTTTCAAATGAAATGAATGGTGTGGGAACAGTAACTGTACTGTACTGTTGCTGTTGTCCTGTTGACTGTCTCAGGACAGTGCCAATTGTCCAGAGACAGCAAGGCACTGTCTCACCATGCTAAACATGCTGTCACATCTGTCGAGACAGTTAGACACTGCCACCATCCCAAAACAGCCAGGCATGGCCCCCAGGCAGCCAGGCACTGTCCAGGGGAGCTAGGCACTGTCCTGATAGAGTTGGGCACAGTGCCTGACTGCCCCAGGACAGTCAGTGCCTGGCTGTCTCGGGATAGTGCCCAGTGTCCCAGGACAGTGCCTGACTGGCCCAGGGACAGTCCATGGGACTGTAGAAACCATACGGAACAGTTTTTGTTCCGACTGCTACTGATAAATGGAGATTATTGTATGAGTGTGTCTTCTCCATTCCCTAGGTCTTCCTTTGAGTGACCTCAGTAGTTAATGTTTCCCTAAATGTTCTTCAGGGTGTTCTTCAAGATGTTCCCAGTCATGATTGGTGAGCCATTTAAATGGTGCTAGTGCTACTGTTACTGTTGTCTTTGATTATTGACTGACTTAAAGCGATATGGTCCCATTTTTGGAAATAAGCTCATTTAACATCTCTCCTCGAGTCAAATAAATGATATTTACCTCTCTCCTGTTCATCCAGCCATTCCCTGTGTCTGGCGGAGCAACTTGCATGTTTCGTTGCAACTGCTGGAAGCCTACCATGCCACTAAGCTAACGCCCGGTAGCACCACGTTTCAATTTTGTGTAGGATTCCTGGCATCTTCACAATTTAAACGCTCTCTCTCTCCTGAAATGGTTCTAATGGTTTTATTTACTTCCAGTAATTAAGATGTGCTAATACTTTCTAAGTATTGAATCTATGTACTGAATAGACTGAGAAGAAAATTAATACGCACATTCATGTTTAATAATTGGAAATACTGCACATATATGAAAATTGAAAAAGGGTGAACTGTTGAGCACTGCTGAAAAAAAGTAAAACTGTAGTACTTGCGTACATGTCCTGTTGTTTTTACAGAAAAATACTGGCAGCAGTGGTTGCCAGAATAATCCCATTAAAAATGCAGTACATACTGTATGTAAACATTATGGAACAACCTGTAAATTTTACAACCTAAAACTGCTTATTTTACATTGAATCCTGGTGAAATGTTCATGAAATCATTGTTTATTGTACATTGAATATCTGTAAAATTAACAGTTATGTGTTGATTATTGCACATTGCATACCTGTGAAATTTACATTTAGTTATCATTAATTTGACATTAAATCCCAGTGAAATGTACAAGTTGTACTGTAATGCTGCTTACATTTGACTGTATTAACAGGATTATTCTGGCAACTACTGCTGCCAGTATTTTTCCGTAAAAACAACTGAATTTTTTTTACAGTGTAGTTGGTATAAGGGTCAATGACGTATGAGGAATTTTAACAGGCAAATTTTAAAATGTAGCTTCTATTGAGCTTTTTCAAATGTTTACATCAGATGTCAGGTGCATAAATTTATATTTGACATTTATATTAAGCATTTTTAGGGTTTTTGGTAGATGAATTGGTTACGACCTTAAAAAATGTAATGTGGTGAAACCGAGAATAACCTTAAAATAGTTTTATTTTCTAAAACATGGTTGGGATATAATCTAAGTTCTAAGAGGAAATGAACATGATATTGATATTTGAAAACATGGAAATATAACATGATATTTGAAAAAATTGACACGCTCGGACAATATTTGTATATTAATAGGAAAATAACTATTCAAGAAAGCTGAAATTTCCTGTTGGACTACAAAACACTTCAGAAAACATGCCAGAAAAGAAAGATGATAAATTTGATTAGATTTAGAATCATTTTAAAAATCTGTGGTTAAGGGCGGAGGGTTGCACCACATGACATTTGAACACTTTAAGTACAAAAAACATGCAGAATAACTAAAGATTTCTGAAAAAAATGATTTGGTTCCATGGTGGTCAGAGTTACTACAGGTATGTGGGGGAATTATTATGAAATCTGAACCCTTTTAACTGAAGAAATTGCAATTGGCCAAGCATCATGTCATTGACCCTTAAATAAAATGTGAAAAGTGTGAGTAACATTGTCCATTCTCCATTCACTTGTGTCAGTCAATCTGAGGGACTTGTGCGGTTGTTGCTTTATGGTTATACAAGCACAGTTTTATGTATTTTAGCTAAACAAACGGCAATATATTACCCTCTCTACTGTTGGCACGGATCAAGTTGGTCAAAATAGGGATACCTGAAACATATACTGAATAAAACTAGGCCAGATCACTGGTTTTGGATAAATCTGTCAATTGTTACACAGATTGGACAGAGGGCACACGGCTCCTGGGTAGTGTGTCCTGGTGGTCACCCTCAATCTAGGCACAGTGAGTGGCCCTAGGATACTCAACCTTTTTTGTTCCTTATCTGGACTAAAAAATCAGCGTTCTTGCTTTACAAGAACACACAGTGTAATCCTTAATGAAGAGAAGTGTTAACATTTGATTTCATATATATAT
>KN513030.1:50536-62026 GCA_000787155.1 Scartelaos histophorus | reverse complement strand
CCTGCGCGGAGACCGGAGGAGCAGGCCCGCCGCTGCTGCGCATGAGGAGCACCCTCTGTGGAAACGGACCGAAAACGGACCTCTGTGAAGAATACTGCCTGTAAGTAAGACTAGTATCTGCGCATACCTGTGTCTCCAGGTACTTTGTGAACTTGTGCTGTGTTTGAGCTGTACTCATTAGAACATCCTGTCTATTGCCTCTCAGCGGGTAAGCCATTTGATTCTTTGCCAAAGTCATGGACTTCATTACGTTGGTTTGGAACTTCACCAGCTCCTCTGCTCATTGCAGAAAGGCTCAGGTCATGTGCACACTGCACTTCTGACTTGTCTGTGTTGTCTGAGTGAGTTTGCTTTTAGGATACATTAATATTCGTTTACATTACAGGCCATAAGATTGACCATTTGGAGCCTACGTGTTAAAAGAAAAATAATACTGATGAAACATGAAACAAAATATAATTTTTACCAGTTGTCACCACACCACTCATAGCTGGATACATTCTTGTTCAACAGTTGTGTTGGATCATCACAATTACAAGATACTTTGTGACCTGTTACAATTATCTTTTTAAACTATTTTAAAAAGATAAACCTGCTGTACAACTGCACAGAGTAGAACAATAAGGGCTACTTCATTTATGTAAATGCTGTGTACAAGTAGTGTGTGTCTCTGTGTGTGTGTGTGTGTGTGTGTGTGTGTGTGTGTGTGTGTGTGTGTGTGTGTGTGTGTGTGTGTGTGTGTGTGTGCGTGTGTTCTTTTGGCTGTCCCATGTCCTCCTCTCAGACAGGAAGAGGAAACAGTCTGTTTGTGTGTCCCACTTCAGGTCCCAGCCTCTGCTGCTAACACTCACTATAACCCATTATAACATGCTGAACTTACCTGTCCAACAGCAGGCTGTCCGACAACCTGTACTTTGACTGTCTAACACTGTTAACAGTGCAAAAGGGTAGACTGAACATACTATATGAGCGTAAGAGTGTTGACTGTAAGAGTGTGATGCCGTTACCTGAGATATATTTGGTATTAGTCTCTTCTTTGGACAGCCTGTATGTCAGTCTCATGGGTGTTACCATATTCCATTTAAATGCAACAATGTTAAAGGCCTCACAGGAATCTCTTGGGGTAAACATATTACATTGAGGGTGTTTGGACAGTTGTTTTAAGCCTGGTTCATGTGTTTTGAGCAAACCAAAGGCTTTCTCAGGGTTTTTTTTTGTGTGTGTGTTTGGTGGAAAAGCCTTGACTTGACCTGCTGTCTTCTATAGTCTCATTTACATATCTGCAGAGAAGTTCAATGCAAACTTAGTAGCCTGTTTTGCATTACGCACGTCATTCCGTTTTGCCTACTGACATTTCCTCATTGTTACCTTGTCCATAGACGTGAGCTGTACAGACAAAAGGTGAGCCATGGAGGACGGGAAGCCAGTGTGGGCACCACACCCCACCCATGGGTTCCAGCTGGGCATGATCGTGGACATCGGAGCGGACGCACTGACCATCGAGCCGCTGCACCAGAAAGGCAAGGTCTGTGTCACTCCCCAGTTATACTTAACCTGCTGCATTCAGTTGCCCCACAAGTAAATGAGTGCTCAGCTGAAAGAGTCACTGAGTGTATTCAAATTAGAGTCTTCAGAAATGACAGTGTTAAGTACACAATACAGTCACAGTACAGTGACAGGAGTGTTCCCTGTGGCACACACGTTTGTGCTAAACATATGTCAGGTACAGCTGAGCAGGATGAGGCAGTGTCGTGTTGCTCTGGGACTTCCTGAGCTGGTCAGTGGGGCAGGACTCAGACAGCAGACGGTCACTGAATATGCTCCCCTTCCTCCTTCTCCCCATCCTAGCCCTCCTCTTCACCCCCAGCCTTCCTTCTACCACAGATATCACCCATAGACACATTAATAGAATCATATCACACCCATATATCGGTGACATTAAAGTCTGTAAATGAACATGGCTTGACTGACAATCTTCACATTAAAAAAGCCTAAACGTTTAGACATATTTATATATCTTAAATCCATTCATTATTTGGCACTTATATGTATAGTATTGATTTTCATGTAAGCAGCCCCAGACGTGCTGGCCCAGAAAGCTTGTATGGTCCCACCTAAACACGGGGCTGTGAGGTGATGTGTGAAACGGGAGCCTCACTGTGCACTGAGCCATGAATAAGTAACAGTAGCAGCAGCAGTAGCAGCAGTAGGAGCAGCAGCAGCAGCAGCAGCAGCAGAGATAGTGTTGCCCAGAGCTGAGAGGCTGATTAGGGACTGAAGGCCACCTGCCGCACCTGCCGCACCTGCCGCACCTGAGGCACTGCCTGTTTACCACAGCCTCACTGAACGTGCACTACCATTCTCTACATGGAATATAACAGTTGTATTGCTTTTCAGCTAAGGCTCCTTCAGACCTGCTATTGAATTTGTTCTATTAGTCTTGCAACAATATTCAAATTTCAAACTCAATTTCGAAAAAGAGCGATTCTCAATAATGATTTAAATACCACAATGATAATAAACTACATACTTAGGGGGTTAGAAGGGTTATGTAGTTACTAACCCAAATTATTCTTTATAAATCAGTAGTTCATTATGAATTAAGTCTTTCCGGTTCTTTCCATTCTTTTTTAGTACAATACACTGCATTTTAAACACAAAATACTACTAGTGTAATAATACCGTACAAGGATATAGATTAAGGCAGTTCTAAATACAGTTATGCCCCTGTTTTTTTGTTTGTTTTACTATTGATTTTCAATATAGTTTTGCATTAATTGGTATCTAGACATTGATATTTTGACAACCATAATTCATAGACGTCTATTTACACCTGTCTCCAAAGGTTGTTTCTGTGCTATGGAAACAGTTGGCAGCCACTTTATGGTCTATTGAATTTCCCTGGGGAATATGAACTGAATTGAATGAAAGGGAAGCGTGTGATTGGCTGTTGTAGCAGCTCATTAGCCGCTCCTCTCGTTCACGGCAGTACAACATGTTTTTGTGATGCATTTGGCCGTCACTCAGAGCCTCAGTATTCACAGGGTGATGGGAGATATTTGCCCTCCTGGTGCATGTTTTTGGAAGTTTAATCATCTTTAATAATGTTTGTAGTATTGCATGTTCTGGAAAGCTTATCCTATTGCTCTCTCAACAAATTATTCATAAGTTTGTGTGTTCCTTGGTTCTGTTGTGACATCGCTGTTTTATTAACTTTAAAGGGCCCATTATTCCACTATTTTTTATGTTATTATGTAGTTTCCTCATCACGTACATACCTGGAGTTGTGTTTTGTTTGATTCACACATGTTTAACACACAAATGTTGCACATTTTTAGGCTGTTCCACCTTTTGATGTCATGTGGTAATACCAGAAGTGCTCCACCGTATTTTTAAACTTAGCTCTTAACCTGAAAACTACCACATCATCAAGGTAGAACAGAGCATTTTAAGCTCTGGAGATATAAACAGACTAATAATAAAGGCTTACTCAAACATTTGTGAATAAAACAAAACACAACTCCAAGTATGTTTTTGATGAGGTAACGTCATTATATCGACTCAGACTCATAAAACTGACCTTACACACACTTACCTTAAATACCACAGTATGACATTCAGTCTATCTATCTCTATCAGAGCTCTTTTATTGGCTTGAAAAACATCCATTCTTACTGTGAGCGGTTTTGCCTCTTCTCAGATCTGACTGTAACTTGGCCTTTTGCTTCACCTGCTTCTTTCCATGAAGATAGATATGTTAATGATCATACTGTAGATTATCATCAAACAAAGCAATCTCCATGGAGACAAGCAGGTGACAGATTCATCACCAGAAAAGTTACACAGTGCGCTTTTAAGATACACATGAATTACACACATGAATACTTTACTTCATATTACTAATTCTCTTGATAAATGCAAACATCTTTTCCAGACATTTCTTGCTCCTATGAATGAAGTTTATCCGGCAGAAGAAGACGTCAACAAGCATGTGGACGACAACTGTAAGTTTCCTCCTATGTCCCTCAGAGTCAAACCCAGGATTTCCATGTTCAAATTAGTCTCTGAAAAAATACAAATAATACATAAATGCAACACCACAATTCTAAAAATATACACCACCAGCTCTTATTGTTTTATTTCTGCATGTATGAGATTCATGCTGCTCTCTCTGTTGAATTTGTCTCTGCTCAGGTTCCCTCATGTACTTGAATGAAGCCACACTCCTCCACAACGTCAAAGTGCGGTACAACAAAGACCACATCTATGTACGTTTTTTTTTCTTTTTCTATTTTAGGTATTGGCTTGGCTTTTCTAAACTTTCACAAATAGATGCAGGTACAACATAGGAAGCAAAACAAAAGGTGAGCCCATCCGTGTCCCTCCCTTATCCTCAGGGACAAACAGCATCTGGCAACCAGGACTAGTGAGTCAGACGAGGCCCTGCCAGACCCAGTACCTCAAAAACAACTCGTATTGATCACATCCTCCGGAAAATGTGTTGTTTAAATCAATTTAAGAGTTTTTCTGGAGTTTTCAGACAACCTTAACACTTTTTTTAACAGTGTGGATAAATATTCCACCATTAGAAATACATGTAGAACACCCCCAGCATAATGTCAGAAGTATCAATACTGAAAAAGGCTGTTTTTTAATGAAATATCCAAAAAGAAAATCTATATAGTGTAGTGTGAACCATTTTGTTCGTCTTGAGTTTGTGGCCAAATTATTATTTTTGATGGAAATATACCAGTATTAAGAAAAATAGCTTTACACATTATTTAATTTGGACTGGCAGAAAACACATTGGTCAAATTCTACCACTAAATTCCAATTCAGTTTTAACCCAACCCGTTATATTTAATACATAATTTGTTTTATTTTACAGACTTACGTGGCAAATATCCTGATTGCTGTGAACCCTTACTTTGACATCCCAAATCTCTATGGTCCAGAAGCAATTAAGTCCTACAAAGGGAAGTCTCTGGGAACACTTCCTCCTCACGTGTATGCGATAGGTAAGCACAAATACTCTACTATTACGTTAGGATTCTTCAGTATTTAAGATGTTTGTTTTTTTTTTTATTTTAGCTGATAAGGCCTACAGAGATATGAAGGTTCTTAAAATGAGCCAGTCCATTATTGTGTCTGGAGAGTCCGGAGCAGGGAAGACTGAAAACACCAAGTTTGTGCTCAGGTATTATAGACTATTATTTTGTCTTTGCTATACCTGGACGAGGGATTTAGTGTAGTAAAATATCTATGATGACACTGACTAAATTCTAATGTTTCAGATATCTGACTACAACTTATGGAACTGGTCAAGACATTGATGAGAGAATCGTTGAAGGTGATTATAAGGAAACGATTCAAAAAGAAAGAAAAATAAACATGTTGCAATAGAGAATTTGTTATAACAACTATGTCTGATCATGCACAGCTAATCCCCTTCTGGAGGCCTTTGGGAACGCTAAGACTGTGCGGAATAACAACAGCAGTCGCTTTGGAAAGTTTGTAGAGATACACTTTAATGAGAAGGTACAAAGTGATTTTATTTCTCACATGTCCACTCTGCATTTTAACCAATTCATCTGACTTTTAATACGGCAGAATGCAGTAGTGGGAGGGTTTGTCTCCCATTACTTGTTGGAGAAGTCCAGAATCTGTGTTCAGAGCAGCGACGAGAGGAACTATCACATCTTCTACAGACTGTGCGCCGGAGCCACCGAGGACCTCAAGAAGAAGCTCCACCTGGACTCACCAGACCACTTCAGGGTTCGTACACAGATCCTAAACTTAGATCTTTTTGTTGAATCATGTGAAATATTTTGCTTTTCTGCCAAAATATCAAGACTGAACTGTACCTAGAGCAAAGTGTGTGTTTTTTTTCTCTTATAGTACTTGAATCGAGGATGCTCCAGCTTCTTCGCCACTAAAGATTCAGATAAACAAATCCCACAACAACGGAAAAGTGCTGAGGTGAGGCCAGCAAAACTATGAATTTAATACAGTTGAAGTTTTCGAAACATTTGAAGCGTCTATGTTCATTTAACCATTAAAAATATTTGAACTGTTAGTATGTGAAGTTGTGAGAGTTGATGGTTCTAATCCTAACTTTCTTGCCTTCTCACTGACAAACACAGGATTCCAAGGTAACATCACCTTAGTTTGAACTGCTTTGTTCTAGATCTGTAGGAGTTTTGCATGAAGCTGGTGCAACGCAAAGGTCGGCATGCTAATTTATATGTGCATGAGCAGGAGGGGGCGAAGCTTCGGGATTATATTTATTTATTATCTTATTGTTAATTTGCTTGGTTGGTTGCGTTGCTGATGATAGTCGTGTGGTTTGTGAACGATAGCGGTGATGGTGGTGGGTCTTATATATGACAGTAGCGTGTGACTGTTTACGTGGTCTGCAGCATATGAAGAGCGGAGCCTTGAAGGACCCGCTGCTCGATGACCTGGGCGACTACAACAGGATGTGCGACGCTATGAAGAAGATCGGCCTGAACGACACAGAGAAGCTGGACCTCTTCAGAGTGGTCGCCGGAGTTTTGCATTTGGGCAATATTGACTTTGAGGAAACAGGAAGCAGCTCTGGTAATAATAGGCTGCAGAATATGACTATGATAATAATGGCTATGAGGTATAACAAAGAGTGTGTTTCTCGTAGGTGGCTGCGTGTTAAAGAACCAGTCTAGTGACTCTCTGCAGTTCTGCGCTGACCTGCTGGGTCTGGAACAGGACGATCTCAGGGTCAGTCTCACCACCAGAGTCATGCTCACGACATCAGGGGGCGCCAAAGGAACTGTGATCAAGTAAGTACGGTGAGAGTGTGGGGTGAAGCTTCCATTGAGGAGCTTTCTATCTATATATTGATTAGACTATATCTGTGAATATATATATATTACATAAATCCTTTATTATTATATCAGCAACATGTTCAAAATGAATATATGGTTTAATAACAGCTTCATAATTTAGGTAAGGTAAGGTTAGGCAAGAAGTGGCTATCAGTTAATCATGCAATGTGGCCAAAAAAACAGAAACCCAGTATGTGTGTGCGAATGTGTGTGGCTTGTGCGTTTGTGATTAAATCAAGTTTGCATTGTATTCTTTGCATGCGAGGGAACTGGGTTTGATGAAAAAGGGGGTACCAGTCTGGCATTGGCTGTTAATGGTTTGGTGCTTGAATGGAGGATGAATATTTTAACAGGGACAGATGCTGCTCTGGCTTGAAGTGTTTGCTCCATATGAATAATAGAGGCTGTATCTGAAAAGGCAAATGATTAAGACCAGGCTCTGGAGCTTAGGGGCACATCTGAGGATTCACTATTTATCATATTAAAATGGATTTCAATTCATTTATATTAATGCACTGATTGCTCATTACGTGTTATATGTGGACCGACATGCAGAAAGGTTAAATGAAAGAGACACAAGTGAGAGGAGAGGACACAACTACTACTCACTCATTTCCATAATTCTGAGCTGTTCCAGAGCTGCTGAAGTCATGGCATTTTCTCTAATATTCCCAGGGTCCCACTAAAGGTAGAACAGGCTAACCACGCCCGGGATGCTCTTGCCAAAGCCGTGTACAGCCGACTCTTCGACCACGTGGTGAGGAGAGTCAACCGGTGCTTTCCCTTTGAAACCTCTACTCATTTCATTGGAGTTCTGGACATTGCAGGCTTTGGTAAATTAAAAAAATTATAATAATAATTAGATTTTGTTGTTACTCCTCACATTCTGCATTGTCACATTATGTTTTTTATGTCAAATATTAGAGTATTTTGAGCACAACAGCTTTGAACAATTCTGCATCAATTATTGCAACGAGAAGCTCCAGCAGTTTTTCAATGAGAGGATTCTTAAAGAGGTAAGGGGTGTATAGTTGTTTGGTCCTATTTATTTAATTTATCACACTTTTACATCTTCTCGGTTCCATTTCTCTTGAAAATATTTAAATCTGTGGTGCAGGAGCAAGAGTTGTATCAAAGGGAAGGACTGGGAGTGAATGAGGTGCATTACGTCGACAACCAGGATTGTATAGGTGAGATTTGATTTTTTTATATACAACTTTAAAGTACTTTTGATGCAAACTGCGTAATAACTGGTAGCTGATGTTTCCAGACCTTGTGGAGGCCAAGCTGGTGGGGATCCTGGACATTCTGGATGAAGAGAATCGTCTCCCTCAGGCCAGTGACCAGCACTTTACTGTGGCCGTTCACAGCAAACACAAAGACCACTTCAGACTCTCGGTGAGACCAGCTTCGTCCTGTAAACTTTAAATCACACATGTAGAATATCTTACACACAGAGTTGGTGCACATTGGGGAATGCATAATTGTCTCAAACACAACAAACACGGCACATTTTTGCTCAATATTTTATTAACCTGCCTTTTTGTTATACTTTATTCATCGTGACCCTCAATTAAATGATTGAAATGAAATATCAATACATTTAGTCACAATTTGTTAAAGCAATAATAGGACACCTTAACCAATAAATAACTACAATTTCCTCTCCAAAATATGCAAGAAATTCATTAAGTCATTCTATAAAAGATGGTATGTGTCTAGAATTTAATTTCTTTTTTGTTAGGTTCCGAGGAAGTCAAAATTGGCCATTCACCGGAATCTGCGCGATGACGAAGGTTTTATGATCAGACACTTTGCCGGAGCAGTTTGTTATGAAACGGTGAGACTTATATATAACTTATAGTACATATTTTGTGGTAGAGAAAGATGAGAGTCAGTTAATTTAGCTATTCTGCCTGGAAGTTTGCATGAATTCATGTGTTTTTATATTTGCCCACACAGACACGGTTTGTGGAGAAGAACAATGATGCTCTGCACATGTCCCTGGAGTGTCTGGTGTGTGAATCCAAAGACACATTTGTCAAGGAGCTGTTTGAGAACTACAACAGCACCAAAGATGTCAAGCAAAAGTCTGGCAAACTCAGCTTCATCAGCGTCGGCAATAAATTCAAGGTCTGGATCCCTGCAGAGTCTGAGGCTGGCTTCTGTTCTTCATTTTCCCACCTCTGCTTGACTTCCTTTTCCAAGTTATCCTGTAGACTTTCTTCAGTATTCCTCCTTTTCTTCTTTGAGCTTCTTTGGGGATAAAACAGGATCAAGTCAGATCAAGGTACAGTTATAAAGATGCAGAGTTCAATTTCATTCCCACTGCATCCCACCCTGCATGCACAAAGGCAATCACTGAGTTCTTCAGCACTGCCCTCTGATGGATTTATACCCTCAATTTACATAATATTGACTTACACTGTATAACAATGTGCATCAAATATCCTAACAGTAATATTCTTCTGATGTACAGACTCAGCTGAATCTATTGCTGGAAAAGCTTCGTAGTACTGTAAGTAGCCGTGTTTTACTCCACACAGCTTTGGACAGGGAGGGTGGGCTCCTAACCCAGGATTAGGGACTGAATGATGTTTCTCCTGTGCACTCAGGGCTCCAGTTTTATCCGTTGTGTGAAGCCCAATCTAAAGATGGTGAGCCACCAGTTTGAGGGGGCCCTGATCCTGTCCCAGCTGCAGTGCTCTGGTGCGTTCTGGTACAAAAAATGTGGACGTTTTTTGAAAAATGCAGCTGTTAGTCTTTTAAGCAGATCCCAAATGTAATAGTGGCACTTTTGCTTGTTGGTAGGAATGGTGTCAGTGCTGGACCTGATGCAGGGGGGCTTTCCTTCTCGTGCTCCCTTCCATGAGCTCTACAACATGTACAAACAGTACCTGCCCGGTAAACTACAGAGACTCAACCCACGGCTCTTCTGCAAGGTTTGATTTACCGTGTGTAAATACTCGGATCCTTCATATAATCATACTCCATCTGATTACTGTGCTTTGTTTTTTGGGTCTAGGCCTTGTTTAAAGCTTTGGGACTGAATGATGCTGACTTCAAGTTCGGACTGACCAGAGTCTTCTTCCGTCCTGGAAAGGTAATTAATGGTTTACAACCACAATAATTATTTCTAGTCAATATGAACTAAACTGTAACAAACTGATGCCTTGTTACCATCAGTTTGCAGAGTTTGACCAGATCATGAAGTCTGACCCGGAACACCTGGCAGAGCTGGTGAAGAAGGTCAACAAGTGGCTCGTGTGCAACCTCTGGAAAAAAGTGCAGTGGTCCAGCCTGTCGGTCATCAAACGTGAGCCAAACTCTGAGCAGTACTTTCCCCAAAAATAGTGACAGTGTAACAGAATATTAGTAACAACTAGATATGATAATTACAGTGCACTTGGACAAACGATTGAGCCGTCACCTAAGCATAAAATAATATTACACAAAATGGAGATTGGAAAATAAATAGGCACTGTCATATGTTTTAAAAGGGTCTGAGGTGTCTGGGTAGTGAATACTAATAAAAATATTATTGTTTTCCCAACAGTTCGTAACAAAATGAGATACCGAGCTGTGGCCTGCATTAAGATCCAAAAGACTGTTCGCATGTGGCTCTGCAGAAGAAAGCACAAGCCACGGTGAGTCCTTCTGCATTTTCCGTTATCACTGTCCATATCTCGAGCATCCGGGGCTGTTTTGAGGCATTTGGCCACTTTTAAACTACATCAACAGTGATAGTTTTGGGACACACTGTTGTTGTGAGGACAGTATGTTTATATGAGTTTGTGATCTACAGTGTGGATGGATTGGTGAAGGTTCGTAATCTGAAGAAACACATGGAACATTTGACCCAAGTGGTGGACGGGCTGAAGGAAGGCAAACAGGAGGTGGCCAAGCAAGTGCACGAGCTGGCCACTGCCACAGACCAGCTGATGACCAAGATCAAGGTGTGTCTTGTGTCTTCAGGTCTCAATCAATCAATCAAATTTTGGCAACTTATTTTTTTATGTGTTTGGAATTTGAATTCTAAGAGTTTTTTTCTCTCACTGTGCAGACCACTGTGATGAGCTGGAAGGAGATTGACTCGGAGTACCAGGCCTTAGTCCGGCGCTCGGAGCAGCTGCTGGGCTCCATGCAGAAGAAGAAGCAGGAGCAGGACGAGAGCGAGAGGCTGAAGCACATCGAGGAGGAGATGGAGAAGGAGAAAAAGAGGAGAGAGCAGGAGGAACAGCGCCGCCTACAGGAGGAAGAGGAGCGAAGACTGTAAGACTTTTATACTCTGCTGTGTCGCCCAACATACTGTGCCCCTTCCTTTTTAAATGCTAATAAAACCAATCTCCAAGTTACATGTTAGATGTTTGGAGAGGTGAGCCTGCAATAACAATGTCTGTAAGATAGATAAGTTAAATGCCACACTGTGGGACATTGAGACAAGCAAGTGAAGCACCCTCCTCTTGAAGTGTTATGTTGTCCCCCTATAAGCTTTATAATATAAACGATGAGGTTATGTAGTATGAGTAGATGTGTATGCTTTTACTATGGTCATAAGTGCTTTTAATAATTGCAAATGAGTATCGCATTGTTCTTATATCGCAGGAAAGCAGAGATGGAACTAAAG
>KN513030.1:32452-50494 GCA_000787155.1 Scartelaos histophorus | reverse complement strand
GAAGAAACGAGAGAAGGAAGACCAAGAAATGCAGGTTCTGTATGGAGGAAGAATTCTGGCACCTTTCTTATCATAACATTTTATTTTGAGTAGTAATATTTATTTTGAACTAGTACTACAATAATGAAGGATTACACAGTTTCATTACTTCAGTAAGTTAGTTAAATAAATCTTCTTTCCCTCAAGTATAAATATCCCTTATTCTACAATTATAGTAATGAAATGAGCTCATAATGGCACATCATATAAAAAAACACAGTATGTATGTGTGTGTTCAGTCATGCACAGTTGAAAGTATTTGAATGTGCTGTGTGTGGACAGGCTGAGCTGGAGAAGCAGTTGGCTTTGGAGCGGGAGGAGCAGGCTCAGCAGGCGACCATCTTGGAGCAGGAGAGGAGGGACCGTGAGTTGGCAATGAGAATCGCCCAGAGTGAGGCGGAGCTTATCACCGAGGAGGGGCAGCTGGACCCGAGTCTGCGCAGGTGTGTTTGCCTCATTTGAACTCATAACACACAGCTAGATGTAAATTTAACACAACACCAAACCGGCACAACTTGTTGAATATTAAAATAATCATAATTATTATATTTTGTTCATTGTAATTATTATCTGCACTGTACTGACTCTAACACATTATTAGAGTTATTAGTGTTATTAAACCCAAATCACAAAAAATAATAAACAATTTATGATTTAAAAGCAACACACTTCATTTGTAAAGACTCTTATCTGTAGACACCTCAAGTCACCATATTTATGTACTTTATAAATATATTCATGAAAAATCTCAAAGTACAATTGATACTTTGCAGCTGATGCCATCACCATTCTCTGAGGGCATGATGCTAACTGTAGGCATTTTCTGTTTGAGGCTTTGTTAGACTTTAACCAGAGTTTTACTTTAAGACATTCTGACCAGAAAAAGTACAAATAATTGTTTGTTGCAGCCTTCATTAGCCCTTCATTTAGAAAAACAATTCCTTCCTGATTTGAAGGACTTTCTGAGGACCTTTCTCCATCCAAAATGACAGTATTTGAATTTAATTATTTGCTATGACCACAGAGGATAGACCATAACTTCAAATCCATCAATAGAAATACTAGAAATAATAGAAACCATTTAGTAATTATTTCATTATACAATGTTTATTTTTGCATTACAAATCTCTAATTTGTTTATCCATATTATTTACTATAGTCTATAACATTGTCCCTCTCTAAACCGTAGGGGGGTGCAGGTGCAGGCCACAAAGGCGACTGCTGGTGTGAAAAAGTACGACCTGAGCAAGTGGAAGTATGCAGAGCTCCGAGACGTCATCAATACTTCATGTGGTGAGCTGTAGCTCAACTAACTGCTGTTCTAATTCTCCATGATATATAACTACACTTTTAATAGCCTTAATAAAGCTAGAAAAAGGCCTTTTCATAATGAACAAATATTTTAATAAGAATGACTCAAGCTCAGTAACTTCCTAATTGGGGGTTAGCGTATTAATGAAATAGTGGCTAAAGTGCTTAATTATGAATCTACTGTGTTTCAGACATTGAGTTGCTGGCTGCCTGCAGAGAGGAGTTCCACCGGCGTCTCAAAGTGTATCACGCCTGGAAAGCCAAAAACAAGAAACGCACTGATGACGACAGCAACCAAAGAGCTCCCAAATCTATTACAGACTATGGTTAGAACTAACAAACTTTTTACACAAAGAACCACCTGAGGTCATATTTTGCTTTCCAAATAACACCAGGTCTATAACATGATTATTCTATGTCTGGAATAGGACCTCACCATTGTCTCACTAGTTATAACCAAGATGTTACCCAAATGAAGACAAAAATGTGTATTACAATGACACTACAATAAGTATACATTAGCACTACAGAGGACTGTCTGACCAACATTTTACTTCTTCCATTTAAGCAAAAAAAGAAAAAAGGAAAAAAAGAATAAATAAATAGAAATAAGTCATGCACTGCATGGTGCTTTATACTGATGCAGATCATAGTTAGAGCTGATCACAAAAAAGTTCAGAGGCTGAGCTGAAAGAACACTTGGTGTGGCTTTGCAATGGGGAAAACATATTTTGCTAATATATGACCTAGAGGTAATGTTCCATCATAAAAGAAGCCATATTGTCCATGTGTATTAAAAATGTAATTAGGCTTTTATTCACACTGTCCTTTGTGTTTTAGCCGAACAGAATCCAGCTCCTCCCACTGCTCAGCATCAGGAGGGGGCCATGAACAGACAGCAGAGGTACTTCCGCATCCCCTTCATTCGCCCCGCAGACCAGTACAAAGACCCCCAGAACAAGAAGAAGGGCTGGTGGTACGCACACTTCGATGGGCCCTGGATCGCACGCCAGGTGGAGCTGCACCCTGACAAGAGGCCCATAGTCCTGGTCGCAGGTCAGCTCAGATTAACAAGCAGCTTTAGGCACTTGTGTTTTCATCAGAAAATCTGTTGTATTTAGTTTCAGACAAATGAATGAATTACATGATAACTACAATAATGTATTGAGCAGTTTAAGTCTTTCCATCATAATAACCAAACAATGGCAATTTAATTCACTCTAAATACTGGGTTATGTCCTAATATATATAGAGGTGGGAGAAACATTGCTAATATGTTTGTTTTAGGCATTATTTTGAAAATGTTATACCATGGTATAGAATGTCTGTAATTTAGTGCTTAAATTTAACAGTCCATTCACTTTTTGTGCAACCCTCAAACCTTAAGCACATTTAGCTCATTTTTATGGATTGTTTAAATATTGTTCCAATAAGGAAAAGATATACAGTTATTTATTCTGCTGTCCACTGCTAATCATATTATCAAATAAAGTTGACTGACAAGTTATTAACAAAATTGTACTTTTAATACCATATTATTTCCATCTTGCCATGCTGTGCCAAGTAACTGCTCCATTTTTTATTTTGAGATGTGGGCTAAATGTTTTGGGCTCAGTTTAAATATTCGTCTGTTTACGCAGGGAAAGATGATATGGAGATGTGTGAGCTGAGTCTGGAGGAGACAGGACTGACCAGGAAGAGAGGCGCCGAGATCCTGCCACGACAGTTTGAGGAGATTTGGGAACGCTGTGATGGAATTCAGTACCTTAAAAAGGCCATTGAGAACAAGCAGGCCCGGCCCACGTACGCTACAGCCATGCTTCAGAGCATGCTCAAGTAATGCACCCGCCCTGGGCCCACTACTGCCCCCTACAGCACGTTTTTCATTATGTCATTTTTAACACTGATGTCATTTTGTTCTTCATAGCCATGGCCTATGTTCTGTTTTTTTTTTGTTTTTGTTTTTGTTTTTTACCTTAAGTTAGTGTGGCCTTTAATCTGTTAAGATTTAAGAACAATCATGCAGTGAAAACTATCCATATTTCTGAGTACAAAATATAGGTGTTTATGAAATATCAACTGAAACTATCATTTACTTTTCTGACTGTTTAAAGGAGACAGATAACAGACTAAACCTTATATATTCAGTTTTTAATAATTATTTTGATTATTTGTTGCCATGCATTAGAAAATTCCACTGTACAACCCTCACAACTGGATGTTGAGTTAGGTGGACTGTTTTCAAGTAGATCCGTTTTGTAGAAGATTATTGCAGTTAGGATTTGCCGTTTTGTGAATTTCGTGTTCTTAAATACCAATGGATGAGTGTGTGTGTGTGTGTGTATTATTAAGCAGGATGTTTATAAACCTTTTGTTCTTTTGTTTCTTGATTGCCTTCACTCGCCCAGAGAAAATAAACCCTCAAGACAGACTCTTAACTTTAAATTTACTGTGTTTTGAAAGGTACTGTATTAGTCACACATACAAGGCTACCAAAATGACAATACAAGTATGTTTCATTTTAATTTATTCAATAGATTTTTACATTTTCATTTTAATGTAAAATGTAAATGTATAAATGACATTTCATACATGGTGATATACAGCTCTCCGGGTCACCTATCACATTTTATGTCTATGCGTTTGTACCACCAATGTTGTTCTGCTTTATGTATCCAATAAATAATAAATACCTCATTATGAGGAAATAACCACCTCAGACAAAGGAAACAGGAATATATCCTACTCTAAACTCACACCACAGTTACTTCCAAACAGTCGTTTTCTGAAGCTCTCAGAACACAGCATGTTCTCCCTGGGATTTGTGGCCGCAACGTCTGTAAAGCAGAAAAGGAATAAAATATGAGCCAAAATGAAAAAAAATATATACATAAGAGTTCAACTGGTCTGTTAGTTTAACTGAGGCAGCATACTTTATATATGCTTATTTTGTGGTTTAAGAGCATAGATGAAGTAGGGAGATTATTGTTCATAAAAAATAAAAATAAAATCTGGTTGAGCACAGTTTCCTGATCTTACAATTGATACTGTGTAGCTGCTTTCATTAGCATTCCCCCGGAGTGTGAAACTGTAGGCTCTGCTCTGTCTGTGGTTTTATTAGACTTTAAAATGAGTTTTATTTTAACACAATCTGACCATAAAGTACTGACTGTGTCCGTCCTCCAAGGTTATTGTCCAGAAACTATTAGAGGAAAGTGAGCAGGCAAAGGCAGTGCCCACTACTATAAATGGAGTCAAAAACAACAAAAGCCAGTTGTAAAGACTATTTCAAGGAATAACAACCAAAGGGCCAATGTGAAGGCTCTCCCTCCTTCAAAAACCCCTCTACCACGTAAGAGTAAACTAAAACCCACCACTGGATTGGCTTTGAGTGCTCCACCAAATAATACAAAACATTTATTAGCAGCACCCAAACAGAATACAGATGCAAATATAACTCGCATTGAGGTTAAAAAAACAAACTAAGCTTTATGCATAAACACCACATTCTGCTACTACACCTGACTGTAGGCCACTGGAAACCCCAAAATGCCAAAACCTGGTGCTCACAAAAGCAAAATCAGACCAGGTGTAGCCCCACGCACAGCTCAAAAGGCAAGGGTCAGCACAGCCACTGAGGGTCACCTAAAACCATCTATAAACAGTGTAGAAGCTAACTATTCTCCCAACTACTCCTGGTGACACCTTCATATGGAGGTGGGTGTCATTTGGAGAGAGTCAGTGTCTACGAAACCTGTTGAGCCTTCTCCTATGCCCCCTACAACCTCAAAGCAACCACAAACACACTGCCCCCAAACAGGCCAAGCAAAAAGAACACAAATATCACATCTGCACAAGGCCAATAACTGAATCCACAACCACAGCCACTAGCAGCACCACCAAAGCACCAACCAAATCAACAAACAACAAACATAACTGTCTCAATAAAACCTCATCAATGCAAACAAGGGTTTCTGGATTTATTTGTTTTTCTTCTGTGTATGTTTGTCCTATATATGTGCACGTCTCACATCATATTTGTGCAACAAATGACTAATAACCAGTTCAGCCAACAGTTTTATTTACTCATCCAGGTACGCCTCACTCAAACAGTGAAAGACACCATTTTACAGTCATGGTTTTGTATGTATGTGCGCTTTACCTGACTGTGTGGTATGCAGTGGTGGATGTCCATCATATCCGATATTAACTTTTCTGATCTTGTTGTGTAGAGCTGTCTGGGGATCTAAAAACGAGAAAAGATTGTGAATTATGCTATACATTTTAGCTGAGATGAGATCTATATTTATGGTTGGAATTTCCAATTGTTCTTGCCAGTTTCAAAAATTTGGAGCAGGTGTTTGCAAACTTTACACAGGAATACAGAGTGTTAGTGTCTGCAGTATTAGTCATACAAAGTATCTACATACAATATTAGTAACTAATGATTAATGGGGCTAATCATTTTAGTGGGACAGGTTTAGTTGAGGTTAGAGAATTTAGTCCTCAATACCTCAATACTTAGATGGATATTTTCAATTGAAGCAAAATGCTCCTGTTCAGATGCTTGTGACTGTGAAGACACAGAGCTTGAAGGATAAGGCAATGTGGACACCTGAGTTATCAACTCATCATCATTTTGAAACACAGGGTTCACCCGCAACGAGTGGTCAAAGGCATGAGGAGCCACAGTGTGCCTATGTGAAAAACAATGGGATGTTGACAAGCAAACATCGGTCAAACCTCAGATCTTATACTTACACCACAGTCACAGCTTTTTGGGGCCTGATGCATTTCTTGTTAATAAATATTAGAATGCCGATAATGGCACCGACAAAGCAGAGACTCCCCACAAGGCCAGTGAGAATGAGCGACGTGTCCAAGGGCAGAGTGATGAGCTCATCACAGCGCTCACCATGGTAGTGCCAGTATTTACCAACAGGGCACCTGAAATATGCAGAACAAAATAAATGTTTAACAAATCACATCACAGGCGTGATTGATTTCATGTTTAAAAAGCTTGTATTTTAATTAATTCATAGGATTTCTTTTTTTTATGCTGTTCTTTTCCTAAACAATAATACTCACAATAATCATGGCCCAGGAGTGAAGTATTCATATAAGCAGTAATGGTGTTATTTACTATTGCACATAGTTTTTGGGCCTATGCTGATGTGAAGTGTACCTGCAGGTGGCGCCGTGGCCTGGTATGTTTTGGCATAGACCTCCGTTGAGGCAGAAGTCTGGCTCCAGAGTGCACAGGCTCTGACAGGGCTGCCCATCCACTGCACTATATCCAGGATCACAGACGCACTCAGCCTCTCCACTCCAGCCGTTTATCATACAGCGGGAGAACTCTGAGCATGTGATGGACTGACAAGGGTCTGGCTCATCAGCTGATAACAAAAGGACATAAGACATTTAGTAAGACAATGCAGTCCTCATATACTTATCTTTTGGAAATTGGCCACATGAGTGTGCTACACTGACCTGGTTCTACCTCCAGAGAGCGGCTGTCCACCTGGATGTCGAGCTGGCTGGAGGCGGAGTGACAGAAGTCCTCCAGGACACAGTGCACTGCCTCAGTCACGTTGTATGGCACAGCTTTGTTCAGCTTCATCTTACTGTTCACTATTACACTGCCATTCTGGAAGCTCAGGATCTCCAGGGCTTTGAAGCCCGTCAGGTTTGTCGCCAGATACGGAAGAAGCTGTCAGAACAGTTTTCTGGGTTTAATATTTATTCTTATTCAGTGTGATGCTTCCACATTTGGTGATGACAAGCGTGTGTTAGTACATCTTGGTGTGTGAAACAAGTGAACAAAAATGTCTGTGTGTATGCTGAATGTACTAAAGATGTTCTAATGGTTCTCAGTTCAAGGTGTGTGTAACACTGGAAAACAATGGGTTTCTTCAGGTTCTTGGCTTATGCATATTATGGTATGAATTAATTTAGAGCATGTAATGCTGACCAGGTTTAGCCCAAAGTTAGTCCCAGTGTCACACCTGGTTCTGCTGTTCGTCTTGGTTAGTTTATATCACTAATACATGCTACAGCCATAGATATTATTAGATATTATGATTAGGTGATTAGTAAGAGTAAAGCAGGATTCTGCACATGTGGCAGCACAGTGGAAATCCAGCACCTCAGGAAACTGTCATGCAACTCAGGCAAGTCAAAATGTCAAGGTGCTTTAAAATGGGAATTGAACCACAGTGCTGTGAGTTACTGGGTGAGGTACCACGGAGTCCCTGTTGTCCTATAGTTAGTTTTACTTTATTGCAGTATGTCACAGTTCAATTACAATGAAATGTAGATTATAGTGTATAGTGAGTAAATCACTAAATCACAGCATAAGATTCAGGCAGCTGTGTCTGCAATAAGTTGTAAATACATATTATATTTTGAAAGTGTTTAATGTCCCAGATTATTGGAAGAAAGCAGGGTTTGAATTCAGTTAACATGCAAGTGCTCAGAGCTCATTTGTGCAAAGGTTAGTGAAAGCAACAGACAAGGCTTTGTCAGGGACATGAACATCCCCTAAAACAAGGGAGGAATGTACCGGGATGGAGGCTAAGGTTCTCAAACTGTGTGGCCCTGATTTACGAGACTCTCCAGGGTTCTGCTGCTTTCTGAGCCCAGGTCGCTGTGTCTATGTGAAACAAATGATTTCACTCGATTTTCTGATCATGTGATATTTTTTTTAAAAACATCCCAGTGTAACGCCAACATAACACCAGCCATTCACAACAGTACAGTTTTATAGTCAAACAAAAGTTAGCCAAAATAAACTGTAGTTAATTCAAGTCAAAATACTGTAAATAGTATAGTAATAGTATAGTAACTGTGGGTATATACTATATGATACATGTAGTATATAGTGTAAAGTGTAAAACCTACCAGTTCCAGAAAGGTGTTCTCCAAGGACTTGTACTCAGCAGAGTCTTTGTTGAAGAGATTGTCTGTAAACATCATGTTGGAGACTCTCAGGCGAAAAAACACCACAAGGTCCTTGCTCCTCTCCACAGCTGCCATCAGAGGGGTGCTGACCTGCCTCATGGCAGGGGCAGGGGTCCACTCATACAAGCCTCTGTCTGCATCAGAGGAAAGTCCACTCCCACTTTCCCCCTCAGTGGGAGTGCTCTCCGAGGAGAGTCCACTCTCCACCTCTGTGACGGAGCTGTGAGGGTACTCATGGAACACACTATTCCCCTCTGTGAGGGCACTCTCTGGGACAGTGTCAAGGGACACATCGACCCCCTCAGTGGGGGTGCTCTCTGGGACAGTCTCAAGGGACACATCGACCCCCTCTGTGGGGGTGCTCTCAGGGACAGTCTCAAGGGACACATCGACCCCCTCTGTGGGGGTGCTCTCAGGGACAGTCTCAAGGGGCACATCGACTCCCTCTGTGGGGGTGCTCTCAGGGACAGTCTCAAGGGACACATCGACCCCCTCTGTGGGGGTGCTCTCAAGGGCAGTGTCAGGGGACACAACATCCTCTTCGGTGGGGGTGCTCTCAGGGACAGTCTCAGGGACCACATTGTCCCCCTCACTGTCCCCCTCCGTGGGGGTGCTCTCAAAAAACACACTGTCCCCCTCCGTAGGGGTGCTCTCAGAAAACACACTGTCCCCCTCACTGTCCCCCTCCGTGGGGGTGCTCTCAGAAAACACACTGTCCCCCTCCGTGGGGGTGCTCTCAGAAAACACACTGTCCCCCTCCGTGGGGGTGCTCTCAAAAAACACACTGTCCCCCTCCATGGGGGTGCTCTCAGAAAACACACTGTCCCCCTCTGTGGGGGTACTCTCAGAGGGAACAGCGTTCCCCTCTGAATGGGTGCTCTCAGAGACAGTGGCAGTCATGGTACTCTCCGGGCTGCTCCCCCCTGAGGTGTCCTCTTGTGCTGCAGCTGTCTCCACGCTTGTGTCTCCGTCCTTGTCGTGTTGTACAGTTGGGTCCAGATCCGTAAGAATTGCAGCTTGTAACTCTACGGTCTGTGTTGGTGTATGATCACTGAATAAATGTACAACCACTCCAGGTTCTTGTAAAAGAAAAGACAATAATTAGCAATATTATGTATTTATTTTGTAGCTTTAAATACTTATTTTAAGAGTTCAAGCTATTTGTAAAATTGCAGACCACCAACTCTGCAACTGTTCTCTCAGATGTTCTCACCTGTCACCTGGGACTCTGCAAAGATCCCATCATTTTTTGTGAGAGCATCCTCTGCAGTATGCCCAAAAGTTTGCTCTGGTTCGACCCAAACGACATCTGTCAGAACTTCAGGGATGAGGGTCATAATGGTGTGTGCTTCTGTTGATATACTGGAATCCTCTGAGTGTTTAGATGCAGCCATGGCAGGAGATGAACTCTCCTCTACAGGGGGCAGCACAGTGAGAGCTATTTTGTCCACATAGTCTTCCACTTCATACACTGTGACACAGGAAGAATGCCAAGTTAAACTTTATGAGGTTTTTTATTCCTTTATAAGGGACATGTCAAACGTGCATTTTGAAGTTTCCACATATCTTATCAAGGCCCTTTCCTCAAGTGTAAGTCTCTTTGACTATGACATGCTTTCAGACAACATACCTGCATCAAAGCTGAGAGTATTGAGGTCCAGTGGCAGTGAATGGTCCTGCTTCAGGGCCCTGACAATGATGTTCTGCAGCTTGGGTGGAGTCATGTCCCTCTGTGTCTCCACATCAGTGCTGTGGTACCCCTCCGGCTGGTCACTGAGTTCAGTGTCACCATTAAATAGGACTGCATAGCGCACAGACACATCCTCTGCCCTGACGAGCACAGAAACAACTCCTGTGTATACCCTTTGTTATTGTTATATTCTAGCTGCAGAAATAAATTCTTCTACTTACCGAAATCCCAGGACTTGGATTTCTTTGAACCCAGGAATTTTTGCAAAAACATGATACATCTGAAAATGTAGGTGTAATTTAAAAAAACACCACCCCGAATCACACATTCACAAACAAGAGGGTTGGTTGTCTTGCTCAAGAACACAATAACAGTAAGATCTAGCTTGTGACAGTACCTTGTCCCTGAGCTCCCGAACCACATCAGCATATTCAGGAGAAGCAGGGTCTCGGAGGATCTCGCTGTAGAGGGGGTCCTCCACAGTCACACTGAACTCCACTATCCACTGCTGCTGATTCTCAGGGATCAGGTTGGCCTCCTCCAATACCTAGAAAACCACATCAGTTTAGTTGGCAATAATTTTAGTAGTAGTAGTAGTATGTTTAGTATGTTTAGTAGTAGTAGTATGTTTACCACAGCAGGCTCTGTGGGAATGATGCTGTTTTGTGGGGTCCAGGGGCCTATAATAAAAAATGAGATACTCTGTAGGCAGAAATCTAGTAGTGCTTTAAGATCGTTTGCTACAACAATAGGTCTTTACTACATTGCTACATTAGCCTGAACCATCCATGAGATACTTACAGTCTTTGCCTGGCTCAGGTGTTTCAGCCAAAGCTCTGAAAAATAATACCGCATACTTAAAAAACAAACAAAAAGATGAATATAATGTAAACATGTCTGATATTTGGACCTACCCCTCACTATCGACCAGCTCAGCCACTCTCTGCAAAGAAGCACAAACATGAGCCTTACTCCTCATATAGATCCATAATTTAACCCCCCAACCTGTGTGACCCCATAGTATTAACCATGACCTCATCATGCAAACATCATCTAAACACACAGCCCTTTAACCTTATGATGGGTTTGGTAAAGATGTGAACTCACTCTTGCTACCATGTCCATATGTTCAGGAGAAGAGCTGAAGTTTCTGGCCAGGTCGTCCATGCAGAGGTTTTCATGTTGACACGTGTGGACCCAGGACATGTACTCTTCTGAGTTGGGGACACGATCAAAAAAGACTCGGAATGCTTCCCAAATGGCTTCTTGGCAAACTGTAAATGGATAGGACATTAGAGATGGTTATTTTATTACCACTGTGCTGTAAATTCATAAAAGATGCTTATACATTTTGCACATTTAGGTCAATCATTTGTAAAGTCAACTCTTCACTTAAAGGTCCTATATTACGAGCTTTGTTAGAATGTTGTTACCTCCTCAAAAACATATCAGAAGTTATGCTTTGTTTTATTCACACATATTTGACTATTCCTGCATTATTAGTCTAATAATTGTAATCTACATCTCTCTAATCTACAAAGTCCAAAATTGTATTGAATGTATTTTTTTTTCCTATTTGTGTCTAAAGAATTGTCCTAGGATATTTTTGTTACGGGTAATATTTATGATTTTTTTTTTGTATTAAAAAGAAAACCTATTTATTTCTATTTGTAGAGAAAAGGCAATTTTTGTTTGTTAATTGATTTGGGGGAGGAGCCTCGTACTTTAAAGGAGGGCTGTTTTCTGCACAGAGGCAGCGTGTGCTGAGGAGCAGAGCTGGGTGCATCGCAGGCACCAGCTCAGGAGCTTAAGAGACGACCACAACCTGTAAATATTCACGTTTTTCTTAATTTTTCCACTGTTTTGCGCACTTCTGTAAATAAAATCACGAACACTATTTTTGACTACGCCATATTATTTCTTATTGGAAAAAAGAACCCACGACACTGTTTTATTATGGTTATGATGTTTGCATGTTAACAGCCTCCTTTTACCTTTTGTTCAGTAGAGATTGGCAATTACAGGGCTGAAATCCAAATGATTCTAGTGAAGGTGTATGGAGTTTAAAAAACGCAGTGGAGCACTTCCTGTAATATGAGCCCTTTAATATATGTGAGCTTTTAGATTCAATTAAAACACATTTTCTGACTGACATCTGACCTCTGAGTTTGTAGTAAGCGCGGTGGCTGCTGATGACCGCCTTGGCTGTTTCCTGTGGACACACTTTAACCCCTGTGCTGAAAATAGCCGAGCGCTTGGTCCTGCTGCTGCTGCTGCTGCTGCTGCTGTAAGACACTGAGCGAGGCAACTCCAGGAAGTGCTTGTATCTCACATCTCTGAGTCCAGTCAGGCCCCTGTCTTTTTCAGAAAGAAGAAGAGGAAATTAAGATCCACAGATACATTTTGCCAGGTAAAATTAAAGTGCATATGACAGGTTTGACTACTCATTCCACTAAAACACTGTTAACACAATTATATTTAAAATTTTACAAAAAACAAAACTTGCATAGTTATATATTTTTTTATTTATGTGGATGAATATAATTTATTTTCTGATTGGACAGGAGCAGCAGACATGACATAGCAACCATAATGTTAATAAGGGCCATATCTTGTCGAAATTAAAATTATTATTAGACAAGTAACTGAAATGAATTTTGTTAAATGAAAATTTTAACTGCTAGAAAAATGTGTGTAAAAACTTGTGTGTAAATTGTCTCTGCAATTTGAATGGAATTGTACAAGTTGATGACATGGGCAGAGGTAACTCACTGCTTCCTTTGTTCCTTTTATCTCAACTTTTTTGGTGGTGACTGATGTGAAACTATGATAAATATTTAACATAGGAACTATCCCTCCAAACCAAGTAATAATTAAAAAAAAAACTGTCATATGCACATTAAGCTAACAAGTCGGCACAATACAATTTGTAAAAGCGTAATGGAAGATAAACTACGATATGAATTCTCTTTATTCAACTGGCCTCTTGTTGCAAAGAAATATAGAACTTGTGCAACCTCAGCGTCCCCTCGTGCCCCTTTCTAGTGTCAGTTCTTCACCGCTGTCTTTGCACAGTTTTCTTTTTGTTACAATGGGACATGTTTTCAAAGATAGAACACTGCTCTATATTCTGCCCACGAGGTTCTTGACCTGGTGCTCTTGGATTAGTGACCCTTCTCCAGGTGTGAACAGTGAGGAATTACAGTGGAGCATAAAGGGATTACGCTCAGGTAGGCCAAGACCAAGAAGACATGTTTCTCTGTACATTTTACATGTGCTACTTTGGATATTAAAAAGTAGAAGTTACAGCTAAAGTCAAAGATGCAACATTATTGGAAATGATGAGATTAATGTATTGTGACAGATTCTGCACTATATAAAACTATATGACAGCACAAGGGCTTCGGGTGCAGCTCAGTAGTGAAAAATCTGAGAATTACTCAAGTCATGAATCAATGTTTTAAACAGAGCAGATTTTTGTAGGCATGCTCCAATCTGATGCTAATATTGGACTACATCAATACTGCAAAAAAAAACAGGTCAGATATTGGCCTCCAAATATCGGTTAAGTTAATAGCCTGGTTGAACATTTAAATTGATCTATCAGCACTATTTACTGGCCCAGAAAGTCTCATAATGTTTGAACTTTTATTTATACAAAGCTGTTGTGTGGTTACTTGACATAACAGCGACATCACATATTCAGATCAGTTTTGTCTTATCAAACTTGAGTTTAAAGGAAAAAAAATGTTTTCAGTCTCTGCATTCGTATCAGTTAATATCAGGTATGTCCAGATACTTAAAGCTATATTAGTATTGGAAATTGGAAAAAGATCGGTGCATCCCCACTAGTTAAACGGGTCATATTTAGATGAACAAATACTAAATACTAAAATGCATTACTAAGACAGACATGGATATGAAATACAGCCAAATAGACCTTGTGAAGGCCTCCTACAAGCCACAAGAGATTAGCGTCCTGCAATATTAAGAACAGAATGGCTTTTGTTTCCTGTTGGATAATGAGCTCACACAAACCCCCCACTTGCCCTCACTCCCCCTGCATCCCAGTCTCAGACACAGCTGACCAAAACATGCCATCTATGTCAACATTGTATTCAGAAAGTGTTTTCATGCCATGTAATAATGTATTCAGGAGAGCAAAGGTCATCTGAATTCACAGGTTGTCAAAGTAATATTCAAAGTAAATAATAAAAAGAAGAGTTAAAAATGTTTAATATTTTCTATGCTATGTTACTTACCGGTCTCTTGGCTTGCTTGGAGACTGGACAGAAATAGGAGTAAGGGTATTCCAATATGCATGATCATGATGAGTTATTTTATCTCCAGTCCTTTTGCAGAACCAGCACCGTGTTCCTTGCGAGCGCAGCTACAGACTTGTTGGCATGCATCAGGTACCAAGCACTGGTCAGCAGCACCCGCTCCTGGTGCCACCCTTGCCACAGTCTAGATGTTTCCTCATAACAGCACGAGCCAAGAGGAGCAGCTATGTTTTAGCGCCTGCACATGAAGAAGGAGCCAAGGTTAAAAGGCAGTTTAGTTTCAAGTTTAATCTCTTTACATTGCTCATGGTGCTTGTAATCCGCAGGGAGGCCACGTGGCTGCTCTCATCCTGTTATCGGCCTTCTGGGCAGATCAAAAAACTTGGGGAGTGTCCAGCCATTTGGGGCTTACAATATAGCCCCCTCCTCCCCACTGTTTCTGTCCCAGGACCTCCACCCCAGTCTGGGCACATAGTTCTGTAATGCGGGCCTGGGTGCAGACCAAATTCACTGGGAGAGCATCTGAGTGTCAAACGGGTGCAAATACTTTTCAGTCTCATAATTTTATATTTAAACAGTTTGCATCCTAAAATGAGGATGCAAACTGTTTAAAATGAGGTTTTAAAAATGATGCACTTTTGCAAACCTGTAGACCAGGGTCTGCTGTGATTTAATTTTTTATTCTTCAATGTCCACTAAATTATGTAAAAATAAAAACAAAAAATTATTTTGTTTGTAATTGTAAAATATATAACAAAAAAATCCTCAAATGATTTAGGTTTCAAAGTCCTCAATGAGTATTGCTCCTGTCTTTCCTCCAACTTCTCGTGTGAAGGGGATTAACTGTTAGGCCAACAGCAATTAAAAAACTACATGACTAACTCTGCTGCTGTACTGAAAATATGTGTCCTGTTTCTGAGCAAAAGAGCGTTTTTGGTGTGCATCTCCTCATCTGATTTGCCATGGTCTTTGGTCCTTCAAAATGCATCATCTAATAGCCGTGGGACAAAATCAAACACACAAGGAAAGAGCTGAACTGAATAGGAAACAGAAGGATACAGTTTTCTTTGTGGAGCTGAGCCTTGGTCATTTTGTTAAGCATGATTGAATATTGTTGGAAATGTATAATTGTGACATTGTGCAGGCACCACAGTTAAACGGAGTAAGAAAAATACACCTACAAATAACAACTGGAGATCCACTGTTGAAGAAATTCTTATCATGGAGAGACTTCAATATGTTATGGTTGCAACAAGCAAAATGCAAATAGCTAAATGCAAATAGCTATTTATCTGAACAACTGACCATTTGTGATGTATTCTTTTTAGTTTTGTTGTATTTTGTTGTTTCATATTATAGCAGAATACAAGGCAGAAAAATGTGATTATCAAGAATATGTGATTATCAACCATCACCTTCTGAAGATCTTGGCTGAAGCTATCATGAGTCTGGCCTCTACTTGTTTTAAAGCAATGGTCAGCCTCATGACCCTGGAGCGGAGGAGCAGTGTCTAATCTTAGAGTGGTGCTGAAAATCCCCTCTGGGCTGATTATGACAGAGCCACTGGACATAACCTGTAACAGCAGAAGTCCCATGATGCTCACTGTGAGGGTGTGGCTGGGCTGTGGCTGTTCAAACCAACGCACAACACTACACAACACTACACACATTCATTAATATTAACTGTTAGTTTGAAATGATTGGCAGCTATTGGTGAGGTAAAGCATCTTTTACATTTAAAAAAATCTGGAATAATGCTAATGAATAATAATGACTCTAAAAACAACTTACATGTTACTTGGTTAGAATGATTTGAATTACTTAATATCCAAGCTGTGCCTGTTATTTTAAAGGTTTCATGGCACATTTGGAATCCATTAACAACCATCTTTACATGGCATCACGTCATATGAAGCTAATATCTCTATTATTCAAAAACAAAACTATAAATCAAGATGTCTACCTTCAAATTAAAGGGAAATTAGGATTCTGGAGACATGATCATAAAACCATGCAAGAGATGAGCAACGATGAGCAACAATGTTATGTGACTAAAAATAATACAAAAACAGAACATATAACATTTTCATTACTGACTTTAATTGAAAGACAAAATATACAAATTAGTTCATATTAGTCCAGTCTGATACTGGCAGGTACTCCATAAGGTACTATAATCCTATGATATGAAATAGAAAGTGCTATGAGCGACACTAGTACGAGCCTCTGGTTAACAGCAGGATTTTACATCCATGGTGCTACATTGGGGGTCTCTTTCTGCATCTGTAAAGAAAAGAAAAGCACTGTTACATGGTAGTAATAGAAGTGGATTTCTTATTCTCTTTTGATAAGCAGATTGCTATCATGAGCCCTAATGTTAAGAATATGTATAGTGCATCACAAGACTAGTGTGTTTTAAATAATCCTAACTGAAGCCTTACCTTGCACAGCTCTGGAAAAACCTCTTGTATTGTGAGATCCAAAAGCACATATGTTAGCTAGGAGTAAAGGGACACATGCTTTATTGGAATCAACTATTTAGAAACATGTAACATCTGTAGATACATTCTTTGATAAAAGGTCATACTTGTTTATTGAGAACGGGTTGCTGAAGGCCATCAAAAAGAAGACAGACCCCTTCATACTTCGCCTCTTCTCCAATGCATTTGCCAATAATGTCTAGAGAGAATATTCACTTAATATAAGATAACATAAATATAAGAAGTACTTTTTGCAATAATCATTACTGGAAATAGTACAGTTACCTGGAATATAAGTTAGCATTTCTTCAAAGGCTTTTTTGGCCCTCTTGTGTTTCTCCTGAGCTGAGCGAGACTGGCTGGTCTCACAGAAAACAGCATCTGGTGATGAGGGGACTCATGTTAATAATTTACCAGAGTAAATACAGATAAGATAAGTCATTATAAGGAGGATGTACCTCTGAGCAGGGTGATTAAAGACACGATGCGATGTTCCTCCAGCACCTGACTCAGTTTGGACTGCAGATAGTGATGGGAATAAGCTTCTAAAGTATTCTTGAACAAGATTCGACCCCCCATTAACAAGTGGTGCAGCCAGTCTGGGATGTGGAAGACAACACGACCTAAACGACATTTGCACATGTCTCATTCATATCACCTGCACCTCTGAAGGTAAAGAGATCAGTTATTGGGTACTAAATTATGTTAAAGTGTCACCAGTAGAGGGCAAAATCCCCATAGATACGGCACAGGTCGTTCAATAGATGCACTGATCTCACTCACCTACGTACATCAAATAGTCATACAGTCCATCCACAGTTATCATTTGCATGAAGTAATTTTGGTTATGTCTCTTCTCCAAGGTCTCTGAGCGGTTGGCATTGTTCTTGTAGAGGTCATTGAAAAGCTAAGGACAGCAAATATGGAGCAGGTTATCAGTGAAGCATAAGAAAGTAAAACTCTTCTTTGTATGTGGTATATGACACATTCTTAAAACCTGTGTCCCAAGATTCTTATGAAGTAAACCTGCTCAAATCAAATATAAATTTTCTAATTAAAAGTATAATTCATAATAAAAACAGCTATCCTTTACTTAGTTATCCCGTTTAATTGTATAGAACTTTCATGCATTTTAAAACAAAAACATACTGTACCTTTTTATCGTTTTCAGAGGAGGGGCTTAAAATAGTGAGCTCTGGGTGGCTTGGTTTGGGTTTGGGGGATTCACATGAGTTGAAGAAAGACTGAATGAAAGGCTCGAGGTGCTGTCCTTTCTTAA